>VUQH01074790.1:0-20352 GCA_015106775.1 Etroplus canarensis
ATTAAGTTAATTTATATCAGGTCTGTAACATGATTAGCTGTAAAAGGGATGTCTTAGAGAGGCAGAGTCCCTCAGAAGTAAAGATGGGCAGAGGCTCTCCAATCTGTGAAAGAGTGGGTAAAAAAATTGTGGAATATTTCAAAAACAATGTTTCTCAATGTCAAATTGCAAAGGTTTTGCAACTCTCATCATCTACAGTGCATAACATCATCAGAAGATTCAGAGAAGCTGGAGATGTCTCTGTGCGTAAGGGACAAGGCCAAAGACCTTTATTGGATGCCCCTGGTCTTCGGGCCCTCAGACAGCACTGCATCACTCATCGGCATGATTGTGTCACCGACATTACTAAATGGGCCCAGGAATACTTCCAGAAACTAGTCGGTTAACACCATCCGTCGTGCCACCTGCAGATGCCAACTAACGCACTATCATGCAAAAAGGAAGCCATACTTGAACATGGTCCAGAAGCGCCGTCGTGTCCTGTGGGCCAAGACTCATTTAAAATGGACTGTTTCAAATTAAACGTTCTTGTTGGTAATCACGGACACCACATCCTCCGGGCTAAAGAGAAGGGAGACCTTCCAGCGTGTTTTCAGCGTTCAATTCAAAAGCCAGCATCTCTGACGGTATGAGCGTGCATAAGTGCATACGGTATGGACAACTTACATGTTTTGGAAGGAACTATAAATGCTGAAAGGTATATAAAGGTTTTAGAGCAACATACGCTCCCCTCCAGATGACGTCTATTTCAGGTAAGGCCTTGTGTATTTCAGCAGGACAATGAAAAACCACATAGTGCAGCTATTACAATAGCATGGTTAGTCGGAGAAGAGTCCGGGTGCTGAATTAACCTGCCTACAGTCCAGATCTTTCACCTATAGAGAACATTTGGTGCATCATTAAACGAAAAATACATCAAAGACGACCACAAACTCTTCAGCAGCTAGAAACCTATATCAGGCAAGGATGGGACTGAATTCCAACACCAAAACTCCAGAAACTCATAACCTCGATGCCCAGATGTCTTCAAACTGTTTTGAAAAGACGACGAGATGCTACACAATGGTAAACATGCTCCTGTCCCAATTATTTTGAGACCTGTAGCAAGCATCAAATTTGAAACGAGCTCATTTTGTGCATAAAATTGTAGTATTTCTCAGTTTAAACATTTGTCATGTTATTTATGTTCTGTTGTGAATAAAATATTGGTTTGTGATTTGAAAGTCTTTTAGTTTTCATTCTGTTCAAATTTAAAGAACATCCCAACTTTTCTGGAATTCGGGCTGTAATTAATATACTCCAAGTACAATTACTCAGTCAAAGAAAATTTCTCTTTTCTCGGAAAGACCTGTTTTAGAGACTTAAAAATATACTCTCTGCACTAAAACTCAGTTTTCAGTCAGACACAGACATGCCCCACTACAGGCCTGTCATAGGGTAATGACATAATTTTAAAGTTAGCAGTCCAAGCTCCCTAAAAATATGCCCTCTATGAAGTGAACTGATCTGGCGATGAGCCCGTTTATAAATTACAGAATAATCCTTTTGTTTAATGTTTGATTGCTGAGGTAAGGTTGAGCAGAATCCAGTGTAGATTTGCATAATTTCTATGATCAGTGCCTTGTTTTTTACAATGTACTTTAAATATAAAAATAAATAGTTCTAACCCATTCAGTTGTTAATTATTTGATCAGGTCTATAAATGAGACAGTGTGATAGTGCTACAAATTCTGCCATTTTGACACACAGTTATGTTAGGAAAAATTTCTGACAGATCATTTTATGTTAAGTGCTGTAATTTTAAACAGACCTCAATTATAACAAGACATGCAACCCCTAATAAAGGTAGATGATGAAATTCCTGAGTTTACAAAATGTCTATACTACAATATACAATAATACATAATATGATTATAAAATCTACACAATCAATTGAAATGCTTAGACAATATATCTTTGCCTGTGTCTGTCTTAGTGATTCACAGTTTTAAGCTGTTATTAGCATCATCTTTTACTCTGATGATCATTACTATTAAGTAGGGAAACCAACATGCACAAGGACCAGTTAACAATTGTGGTTAAACATATATTAGGCACAAACATTGTTTAGAATTCACTACAATTATCACTTTGTAAATGCTCTAGTGAACAGATTCTCTCACCAACTGAACGTACAGCAGTGGTTGGTGTTTGTGGTGTTGGACTGTAGTAAAGCAGAGTTCAGTGGATTGTGCAACTCAAAGAAATTTCAAAGCTGTTCTGATTCTAATAAATGTACTGCAAAGGACTTTGGAGGGAGCAATTTTGTTCTTTGTCCACCTGTAAAGCTGCAGAAGCAGTTTTGGCCACGGGGGCAGATGTCATCAAAACAGGCAAATGTACAGTTTTGTGTCCTCATAAGATTACACACCCACATAGATTATTATTATCACCCTGATGACTGTTTCAGGCCATAAGGTGACCTTTTAACTCTAGTTTAGTTCTTGACAAAAACTACTGACATTTATCTTGCTAAATGTCCCACTTTCTTACTTAGTTGGTTGCTCACTTTGTCTGGTTGCCTTAAGCTGCTGAATACAGGGCTCATTAGCCTTGTAAAACTGAATCATATAGTTATGCACTGAAAACAAAATCATGTGCAAATAGAGGAGAAATAGCTCCAACTGTTAGATGACAATTCTAGGTAAGTCACACAGAGTGAAACCTCTTACATGACATTACTGGTTAGAACTTGCATTAGGTAGTGACTGACCATAAACTCATTTAAGTAAACAACCACATTTCAATCTGCAATCAAAACCCTTAAAGCTAAGCTGTTAAAGATCATACCCAGTACTGATTCTTCTGCAGAGTGGGAGTGGTGGTTCTAATAGTTTGGGATGATGTTGCAGGGGAACCATTACTCCAAGAACTAATGAGCATGTTTGAATCGGTGGCATTATACGTTGCCCCCTGGTTTGGTGTCAATAAGCGATCAAGAACTGGGCTACCTGGGCAGGTATGGTTTAAAGGGGTGACAGTCACAGTGGGAACTGTTAGGCTCCTCTGGGTTTGGCCTTGGTAAGACAAACTGCTCGGAAGACCTGTGGAAGTTGGCTCCTGTGGTGTAGCAGTGCTCTGCTTTCTTTCCCTATGGTGTCGAAGAAAGACAACCAGGACAACAAAGATGATTATAAGCAGCAGCAGGGCAAGCAGTGGTAAGATAACCAGCAGTGGATTGGAGGTTTTTTGAGGATAGGACTCTACACGAACTGGTGTGTTCTTAAAGAGCAATTCCTCTGTTTGAGATGGTTTGCCCAGAGTTGTACTAAAAATGTTAGTTCTGTTGGAGTTTCCCCAGCGGTTCCGTCCTCTGAATTTCTGCTGGTTTATGCTTGGTTGCTGGGTGGAGAGAAAAACTGTAGATAGGACTGGAAAAGCAGTCTTGACTGGTACCTGCAGTACAGATGTCGTGGATGGAACAGGACTCTTTGTTGTTGAAAAAAGTTTTGGATCATATGGAACAACTGTAAAGTGGAATTCCCCTTTAGCGGGCTGGACACTATCAGCTTTCAAAACAAATACTACTGAGTCATTTAGTTCTTGAACTCCAGTCATGTTAGCATTCAGCTCCAAGGCCACCTTCCCCTGCATGATCTCTTGAAAGGTGAAGGACTCTGCTGGTACAGCTTTTTTATTCATTTTTGATTTTGGTCGAACCAGTTTCCCATACTTAGGATGGGATATTATTTCAAAGACAGGGTCACTGTCACTTATATTAGCCAGTTCAGATGCATTAAGAAAGTTAGTGTTGAGTTTGACGGTAATCCCATTTGGAATCCTTAAACCTTTGCCAACCTGGAGCAAAGGTTTAACGGTTATGTTAAGCTGCTGATCAGTCAGATTTGCCTCTGAAGTGAAGACAGTGAACTCAAAGCTGTCGTCTACAGAAGAAAGGGAAATCATATGGTAGGACAACCTTCCCATCTGGAGATCTTCCTGGTTGAATTGTGTAATTTCCTGGTTGTCCCTCAGAAGTTTGCCAAAGTTTGGAGGCCTTGTAATCTGGTAGTGAATGGTGACATTTTTCCCATTGGTCTCAGCTGCAAGGTTGTCCTCAGTCAGAGATATTGAAGTTTTGCCTTGCTGCAGTGTCAATCCAGTATTGTTCACTAGAGAAATGGTAATTTCTGTCACTTCTATGTTAAACAGTTTATATATTGGTTTATGATGGCCATCTGTGACACTGAAGTAGAACACTCCGGAGACAGAGCTTCCATCATGGACAAAACAGACACTTCTGTTATTGATCTGGGCTTGAGTAAAGGCCACTACTGACTCATTCAAATTTCTTTCAAGAGCCAAGTAACCATTGCTTGGCTTACTAATCACAGAGAACTTTATATCATCAGGAGGATTGTCCAAGTCCTCAATTTTGAGATTCTCTGGCCCAAGGGCCACAGTATCTCCTTGTACTACCTTCAGACTTGGAGCTTTAGTTTTTAGCAAAGGTGGCTGGTCATTCACAGGCATGACTGTAATGTTAAAACGCTCCACAACAACGTTGTTGTCATCTTGAGGGCGTTGTGCAGTCTTTCCTTTGAGATTAAGCCATGCACTGAATAAAAAAGAATCCTGGGTTGTCTCAGAGTTGTCATGTTTGTAGGTGATACCGTATTTGTTCACAATAAATTGTGAGAAGTTAGGTTTCTCCTTGGTCAGGTTTCGCTCACCCACCACGATGACGCCATGCTGAGGCAGTGATGTCACCTGAAACCAGACTTCATAGGAGCTCTGTTGAGGTGTAGGGAGCTTGGACATCAGGTTAGTGGCATCAAGCTTGGACTCATCAATGAAGACACTCTCCCCCTCAGTCACTTCAGCACCTACCACCAAGCAAACTTTAATTAATCAACACAGACAGCAGTGTTGAACATTTGTAAGTGCTAACATTAACAGATTGTCATGTAGCGGTTTTCAGTTAAGGTACTGCTCTAAGGATGGCAGTATCGTTTCTTTTTTGCACCGCCATCATCTATAGTTTTAGATAAAATGTCTTTTACAATTCAATAGGTTGCCATAAACTTTATGACATACATTTTTATGGCCTTTTTTAGAGCAAAATTTCCATTCTTTTTCCAAGCGCTTGGTTTGTGACCACTAACTTGCATAGGCAATGACAGCCTTGCCAATATCATTGGCCAATATTAGCTATTCACATACAGCTATAACACATACAACGACATTCAGCAAAAACTTGATTATTTCTAATATTCTGCAGCAATTGTTGCAGTGTACACATCTGAGCCACAATAAGTTGGTAAGTAGTTTGCAAACTTGATTGCTGGAAGGTTAATAAAAACATATCTATACAGTTATGAAAAACATTTTCACAGTACTCTATGCAGTCCTGTGAATAACTAAGTACAACACATTTTTCAATAGCTTGCAGAGCCACCTTTAACAGCAATAACTTTAAGTAACTGCTTTCTGTATGACTTTATCAGTCTTGTAAACAGTCATTTATGCACAGCTCAGTTAAGGTCCAGCCCCAGTATTCCAATTGGGTTGAGGTCTGGACTTTGACGGGGCCCTTGTAACATTTTGATTCTTTTCTTCTTCAGCCATCTTTTGTAGATTTGCTGGCGTGCTTAGGATAAATGTCCCGTTGCATGACTCAGTTTCAGCGTAGATTTAGTGGTCAGACAGAAAGCCTAACATTTGACTCTATAATACTTTGATTTACAAAGGACTTCATGGTGGATTCAGTGATTGCAAGGTGCCCAGGTCTTGTGCCTGCCAAAAAAATGCCCAAATCATCACCCCTTCACCACATGCTTGACAGTTGGTATGAGGTGTTTGTGCTGATATGCCGGGTTTAGTATTTGCCAAATGTTACACCATGCATTTTGGCCAAACATGTCCACTTTGGTCTCATCTGTCCAAAGGACATTGTTCCAAAAGTCTTATAGTTTGCTCAGATGCAGCTTTGCAAACCTAAACCATGCTACCATGTTCTTTTTAGATTGAAGAGGCTTCCTTTAGGCAACCCTTCCAAACAAGTCATACTTGTCAAGTCTTTTTCTAATTGTACTGTCATGGACATTTAACATACTAACTAAGACCTGTAAAGTCAGAGATGTAGCGCTTAAGCTTTTTCTGTTATTCCTCTGACACTCTGACCTTGGAGTAAATTTGCTTGGATGTCCACTCCTGGGACGATTGTGGCACTGTGGTAATGAACACCTGAATACTCCAGACCAGTAACGATCAATTAATCAAGTGCATTTGATTAGCAGCACCTGGCTGCTATCTAACCTCTTCATTTCAATGGAAACAGTAAAGGTTTACTTTTACTACATTGTCACAGGATTGCATTCAGTCAAGTGACAACATTCTTTTTCACACGAGTGTAAGCATGAATAAATTCAGCTGAAATATTCATACTCCCTAAAACTCCCTAAAATTCAGTATCAGCAACGTCCTAAATATCAGTTTTAGTTTGGCTTGGGTGAAAATGACACTTGCTATACAAGAGCAAGTTGACACTTATTGCAAGCATACTCACAGTCTGATGTTAATATTTACCTTAAAGCATCATTGTGACTCACTTTAAATCTGAAACAGGTGCATGCAAGCTGCAGGATCATGTTCATACCTGTGTTTGCAAGCAGGACTGTGTTGTGTTCAGGTCCAGTATTCTCATAGGAGATGTCAAATTTGAAAGTCTGACTGTCTATTGAAGCAGGTGGTGATGCTACAGAGAAGGTCATAGAGTCCATGGCTTCCCAGCCCACTGATTCAACAGGGGTTTGAATGTACAAAACCTCTTTCCTGTCCACCTGTGGTACAGAAATACTACAAATGGTCAGGCAAGCCATGATACAAAAAAATGCACACCTAGGAATTTCCATAACACTGAAATAAGCCATCCCTATGATGAATATAACCAACTGTGTAAACAGTTCAGAGGCCTCAATAATTCTCCAGACTACAGTCTGTGTAATATTTAATCATTAGTTTAAATCTGCTCAGCAGTAATTATAGTACAACCACCACAGTTTTGCCTACGTTGGACAATAATCCACCAGAAATAATTGATTACATAAAAGCATTACATGTTTTATTCAGCTAAAAGAAGCAGAGTATCAATTTTCTAAATGAGAATGCACAATATGTATTATTCATACAGAGGAAATCTGGCAACTTTCCACATGACTGGAGCAACTCTAATGTTCAGTTTTCCTCTGGTTCACATCACATAACCCCAAAGTATGATACAAGTGGGTATGACCTCCAGCTCTCCACACTTACCATATCTTGTGTGAAAGTGGATATGTCTGCTGTTGAATTATCAGGTTTCCTCATCACCAGACGTCCCAGTTTAGGATGCTGTATCACGCTGAATGTAATGATGCGGTTCAAGGTGCTGCCAATGTCATTAGTCACTGCCTGTAAACACTCATTTGTAATTGGTCTTAGAGAACCTGCAGAGAGGTGAGAAATTAAATACGAATAACTTTACCGATAAAGTCGCTTGTTTGATCATTTGTCAACAAAAAGATTTTTTTTGTCTAGTATGCAGCATAGCTGTGACCACAGTGTTAAAAGCTTTTTTCAGATCTTACAAGTTTTCCACTCTGAAAGTGTTTCACATCTTTTTGACTCCAAATTATGCAAAACAAGGTCAAGAATAGACTGATGAGATTGCTTTGATGTGTCAAATTAAAGCAGCACTGCAGACATCAGAGACATTTTACAGCACATCCAACTGCAGTGCGGGTGTTACATAAAATCCAAACAAGAAATTAAAAGTAGATCGGCTCCTTGCAGACGTAAATCTTCCACTTGGGGAAAAAGTAAAAAGAAACATCCACTGAGCATGATGACTGACTACTGAGGACTTCTTTCTTCTTAAGATGAATTACATAGATTTCCATAGGCCTGCTGTCACTGTGAATATTGTCAGGATCATAAAAAAGACTCCTGACGAATGATAGAATGATAAAGAGAACGAGGGGTCAAAACACAGTACAATTTTTTCTTTTTTTTTTTTAAGCAGCACTCCCACCATCCATATCTCTCATGGGAAACTTCCCGCTTAGAGGAAGAGGATGAGACAAGTTTCTTATTTTTAACAATGAAAACCTAGCTAGCAATAAATCTCTTATATTCCCAAGACAGCCACAGAATTAGCTTTTTGTATTAAAAAAGGGGTAAATTGCCTTACTGATACCAAGAACAACTTTAGAAAGTCTTGTGTGATACTCGCAGGTAACACCACATTGATTGTCAGTTTTCTTTCAGGTAAATTTGGTTTATTAATTAGGCATATGCATGCAACCATTTAATGAGGGGTGTTTGCACAGTTTCCCAGAAAGCACCCATATATTTGATGTGCTGAAGAGGAAAAAGGAAAACATCTATTTTTCCTACACACTGTGAAAGTGTTTCATGTCACCCCTCACCCCATCAAAACCACTCATTGTCAGTTAAAGCTCCCATCCTGCCCTCTCTCCGTCTTCCTCTCTCTGGCCAGCCTGGCACAAAGCACAAACAGTGCTGCCTCAGACAGACAGTGGCACAGCTTTTCAAGTACCCACTCACTCTGTGGCTACTGAGCTCAGCAGAGCATGCCAGCTGGCTGTTTGCCACCCTCACCATATCCGCTCCTTCTAATTCACACAGCAGATCCCTGAAAATCTTAAAAACTAAATGTGTTTGCAGACACAGATGACACACACCCAACCTATTTTACTACTACTTCTACTGAATATTAACAGAAATAAATCAAAATATTAAGACATAACAGAAGCTGATTCACTGGTCTAGTATTTGCAGTAAAAAGTGCCTGATGTGGCTGTTGAAGATGTGCTGAATATTGTAACTAAAGGAATTTTGTGCAGTTCAGTCAGTAGTCAGGCTGAAGCAGGTTACAATCTCCAAAATACAGATGAGAGGTCAAAAGACGTCAAACAGAAACGCATACTTTCCCATTCAATTTTTGACTAAGCCCAATGCAAAAACAGACTTCCCCACCAAAAAAAATCCCCCCATACAAAAACCCAAAATTCCCAGTGGAAATCGATACTGTGCGTGTGGTTTACTATGAGTTGATTATTGAGGCAAACAGAAATGCACAATTTCAGTTCTTTTCAAGAAGCAGCTGGGTACTTTGATGATGACACAAAAGCTTAGAAAAAACTAATTATATGACACCAACTCTCGTGATCTCGTAATATTTAAATATGTGGAAGAAATTGACTAGCCTGCACAGAGCCCTGACTTCAACCCCATTAAACACCTTTGTGATGAAGTTGAAAGGAGAGTGAAAGCCAGGCCCTCTCATCAAACATCAATGTATGACCTCACAAATGTTGTTCTGGATGATGAGGAAAAATTTCTATACACACACACTCCAAAATCTTGTAGAAAGCCTTACATGTTAATGCCTATGGATTTAGAATGTGATGTCTTAAAATCTCCTATAGATGTACTGTCTAAGTGACCCAAGACTTTTGCCCAAATATGTATATTTAAGGTCACCATAAAACAGATATTCTGACCCTGTTTTTGTAGCTTTATGTCCTGATGGCAAGTATGAAAGAGGAAAAATATGAACAAATAAACTAAGATAATTTAGATTTTTTTCCGTCAATACCTGAAATATATACTAAAGCCAGCTTTATGCTTTACTAATAATGAGAACAGGTATACCTGGAAAAAGCTTGAGTGGTTGGTTCTTCTCCAAACTGAGAACTAGGGCTTTGGCAGTAATACTGAAGATTTGTCTGGGAGTGAAGTTTACACCATCATTGACCTGGAAGTTGAATCCTCCAGACATAGCTCCTGGAAACGACATGGAAAAAAAGAGAAATTAAAAGATCAAAATGTCAAGAAGTATCTGAGGATAAGTTCTATTTAATGTATTCAACAAACAACAGCTGCATTTTAGTTCTGTATGTACAAATCATCACTTGCACAGGTGAATGGGGAGGGCAAGTCTGGTGAAATCCTCTTCTGTTAAAAATGATCTAACCCAGCCATGGGGGGGCCCACAAGCCCGTGTACTACTGCTGCCGGTCCCAAGCCCGGTCAAATTGGGAGGGCTGAGTCAGGAAGAGCATCTGGTGTAAAATCTTTGCCAAATCAAATATCGGTCAAGTCATGGGGCTAACAATGACCGCCTCCAATGCTGTTAGCCAATAGGGTGCCAGTGGAAAGACTACGCTACTGTTCACTGAAGACAAAGGAGGAGGAGAACGGGAAGGCATGTAAGGAAGCAGAGAGAGAGAAGAAAAGGTATGAGTGTGGAGGCAAGAGTAGGGTCTTTAAAATGTAGGGACTATGACTATTGAAAGGAAAGAGCTGGCTGATAGGATGGAGAGAAGGAAAGTTGTGTGCACAAGAGACCAGGTGGAAGGGAAAGTAAGCAAGGCCAGGGGCACTGGAGATGGATTCAAACTGTTCTACCATGGTGCAGATAGGAAGAGGAATGGAGCAGGAAGCGTGTTCTGAAGGTGGAGTATATCAGAGAGAATTATGGCTTTGAAGCTAGAAACGGAAGGTGTGATACTGAATGTTGTAAATGCACAGGTCCCACAAGCTGGATGTCAGAAAAGAAAGGAATTCTGGAGTAAAATGAAGTGGTAGAGAGAATTCCCGGGGGGGGGGCGTAGTGACTGAAGCAGAATTCAATGAACATGTAGGGGAGAGAAACAGAGGGGATGGAGAGGTGTTGGTCAGTTATGGTGTTAAGGAGAGGAATGTGGATGGACAGGTGGTAGTGGACTTAAGAGGATGGAAATGGCTGTGGTGAACACATATTTCAAGTAGAGGGAGCAGGATAAAGTGACTGATAAGAGTGGTGGAAGTTGCAACCATGTGGTTTATATTTTATACGGAAGGTGCAACCTAAAAGAGATAGGAAACTGCAAATTTTGTCAGAGGAAATGTAAAACTGATTGAAGAGAATGTGTTGAGAAGATGGAAGGACCACTTTGAGAAGCTGAGGTAGACAGATGGAGGACAGACAATGAATCAGGAAGTACAGAGTATTAGTAAGGAAGTGAGAGCAGTTATGAAGAGGATGAAGAGTGGAAAGGCAGTTGGTCCTGATGACATACCTGTGGAGGTCTATGAGAGAGGGCAGTGGACTTTTTAATTAAACTGTTTAACACGATCTTGGAGAATGAGGGAATGGAGAAGAAGTGCACTGGTACCGATATTCAAGAATAAGGGTGATGTGCAGAACTGCAGCAACTACAGAGGAATCAAGTTGATGAGCCATACCATGAAGATGTGGGAGAGGGTTATTGAAGCTAGGTCATGAAGAAAGGTGACAATCAGCGAGCAGCAGTATAGCTTCATGCCAAGTAAGAGTACTACAGATGCAATGTTTGCTTTGAGAGTGCTGATGGAGTATAGAGATAGTAAGTATAGAGAAGGTCAGAAGGAGTTGCACTGTGTCTTTGTGGATCTAGAAAAAGCACATGATAGGGTGCCAAGACCTGAGGTACTGTACGTGGTAAGATGCATCTAAAGGTGCTTTGTGACAGAAGTATAGCAGCAAGAGTGAATGGAAAGGTTTACAAGATGGTAGTGAGACCTGCTGTGATGTAGGGTTTGGAGATTGTGGCATTGACAAAACGACAGCAGGCACAGCTGGAGTCAGCAGAATTGAAGTGTTAAGATTTTCGCTGGAGTGGCCAGGATGGACAGGATTAGAAATTAATACATCAGAGGTTCGCTCTGGTTAAAAGGTTCAGAGACAAAGTCACAGTGGCAAGGCTGAGATGGTTTGGACATGTTCAGAGGAGGGATAGCGGATATACTGAACAAAAGAATTTGAAGATGGCGCTGCCAGGCAGGAGGAGAAGAGGAAGACCACAGAGAAGGATCATGGATGTAGTGAAAGAGGACATGCAGAGGGTTGGTGTGAGGGAAGAGGATGCAAGGGATAGGGTGAGATGGAGGCAGATGATCTGCTGTGGAGATCCCTATCAGGAAGAGGTGGAAGAATAAAATTGTTTGGAGCAAAGACAGCACTGCACCAGAAGAACACCATACCCACAGCAAAGCATTATGGATACAGCGTCATGCCTTGGGCTTGATTTTCTTCAGTTTTAACTGGGGCTTTTGTCAAGTAGCAGTCAGTTTGAGCCCAGAACCTTCAGGAAGCTGAAGCTGAAAAGTAATTTTACCTTTGAGCACTGCAATGACCCCAAGCATACATCCAAACCAGTTGGACAGTGGGTTGACATTGCTTTCTGCTGTCAGTATCTACAGGGCGTATTTTCTTGACATTGTTACCTATGGATCTGCCAGTCAGATTGTTTGTCCCCACCTCTGTTCCAGTGTTGGCCTGCTGGATCCCTGTATCTACACCACCTCTGCGCCAACTGAAAGAAACGATGCACTAATGTAAGATATGTGAAATGTACCTTAGGGGTCCCCCACTTAATCTGTATGGGTAACTTGGCAAAGGTTTTACGCTGGATTCATAAACTGGCACAACCCTCCATGGTGAGGGAGCTTGTGTCCCCATTTGGAATCAAACTAGGGACCTTTCATTTGTAAGGCGAATATGTACATACACACAAGCTAAATAACTACTTTCTCTTTGTGTGATCTGTTTTCATCCTGCTGTCTCTTTTGTTTTGCTGTTGTAACACCTGAAATTTCTTTTAAAGGAATATCATCTCATCTTCTTATCCCACAGTTCTCACTGGAAGCCACTTTGCTTTTCAGCTCCACTCTGGACCAGCTCAGCTCTTTGCTCCCGTGGTTCCTCTCAGCTCAGCCATTTCCTGGACTCCCTCCTTAGGTCAGCCCTGATTCCTTCAGCTTCAGATCAGTAATCTCTGTCCACGCAGCTCCTGGTTCTCTCTGCCTCTCACTCAGCTGCTACCACAAAATAATCACTGACCATCCCACACATTTTGTAAATAAAAAAAAAAAAATAAATAAATAAATAAAAAAAAAGTGCAATGCTCTTCTGGTGTTGTGCATCTGGGTTCTAGTTTGGTTCTAACAAGGATTGTGATATAATCCTAAAATGTTAACTGTCAGTTGGTCCTATTAATAAAGTTAATTGTAGAGTTTTAGGGAAAAATCGGCCATGCCCACAGCTCTGTTGTTCAGATCGGTCTTTTTATAAACCTGCATCTTTTTCTTACAGCTCTGTCTGAACAACAATAAGTGTAAATTATTTATAGTGATGTTGAATAGGAATCAGCATGTAATATCATGCTGCCTGATGATTTTCATATAAAGCAGGCTGTTTGGCTGCTTAATGTGTCTTATTGGATGTGGAACATGATTTACCGCACTTGTGAAACTGACCTTGAGTGATGTCAGTGGATTCTGTGGCCTCTGCATTCACAGCTTCTTTTCAGAGCTTTTAAAAGCCTCTTTCTTCTCGTACATCTTCTCTTTCATCCACTCACCTTCAACCTCTGCCTCTCCTTCCTTTACTCTTGACTTGCTCTTCAACACTCGCTCCAACCTTTATGTATCTGAATTCATCTGCAATTGGCTAACATGGCTCCTTGTTTCCCTCATTCAAGATCTCCTTAGAGCCTCCCCATCCGAACAAATGGTGATGTAAGAGACAGACGGCCAAAGAGACATTCTCAATCCAGTATTAGTCTGACAGAATAGCAATTACATCGACCTTTCCATTTCTGATCATTTTCCATCCCCACGTTCTTTCTGCCAGATAAAGCAAACATGGCTCAGTACCTTCAATCCTGATTGGTTCCTCCATGTCTTGCAGAATGACAAACGTGTTCTGACCTGACCAGTTTAATGCTACAACAGCAATATGAAAGATCACTTAGATTTAAGGCAATATTTAAAGTATTTTCATTCACAAATGAACTCTGCATGTTGAAATGTATGCTTATTCAGTGTGGCCGGCGGGTTCTGAACATGGGTCCATATGTGATGAGTTATGTATAAAGCCAGTCTGTTATCAGAGCTTTTATGTCACGGCACTGACACCTTGTAGGTTTCTTCTTGACATCAGTGACTTCTGGCTAAATGACAGCTGTGGGAGTAAGAGTGGGTTGCTTGGGTCACCCTGTGCACTCTAGTGGAGATGACGTTTTTTTTAAAGATATCCCATCAGTTGGTGTTTTAATGATGGTGGTTGAAGGGGCTGCCTAATTTATTGGCCCAAAACTTCCCATAGGTATTCAATTAGATTGAAAACTGGTGACTGAAGGCCATAGCATATAATTCACATCACTTTCATAACATCAAACTATTCAGTGAGCCTCTGTGCTCTACAGACCTGGGTGCTGTCTTCAAGAGTCCCATCAGGACAGAAATGTTTCATCACATGATAAAGGTGATCATTCACAACAGTTTTGCATTGATTTGCAGGGACCCAGTGGTACAAACATGGCCAAGAGGTCCAGTTCAGTGATTTGAATTAGCAGAGGTGAGACCCCTTCCTTTAACCCTTAAGCAGTAATTTATTCTTGTGGGCATAATGGTTGTTATACTTAGACTTTCACTAAAGGATGGATCCATGCTCACTTCCTGGGGACAAACTTGATATCACTCAAACCTAAACAGACCCTAGCAGACACACCTCTAACCCATATCCAAATGGATGAGTTCTTAATAAAATTCACACACACTATGATGAGGGGAAGTGATTCACAGAGACCATACCATGTTTTACTGGGATGTGACTCACAGTATAATTTACCCCCCTGGGATTAATAAAATATTCTGATTCTGATTTGTTGCCAAACTCAAAGGACTGTTAGAAGAAATGCGGGGTTTTGCCACATGTGAATTATCCAGGGAGAATGTAGCTGGATGTTTTATCTTCTTCTTTCAGCTGCTCCTGTTAGGGGTCTCCGCAGCAGATAATTTGCCTCCATCTCACCCTATTCCTGCATCCTCTTCCCCTACTCCATTTCCCTTCCTACCTACACCATTGTAGAACAATTTGACTCCACTTCCGATGCTCCTGACCTTATTTCCGTTCCTCCCAATCTCTTGAACACAGTATATCTACCTTCCTTCTCTACATCATATCAGCTAACCCTAACCCAGGGGTGGAAATTGCATATTTGATCTAGTAAAGATTTTATGCTGGATGTCCTTCCTGATGTAATCCTCACTTTTTCTCAAACACACACACACACCTACCTACCTCATGCCTACATTCAGAACAAATTCAAACACTTAATAGCTTCATCAGTGGTTTTCTGCCTGCACATGACCACAGTTGATGACAGTGAAGGTACCTGAGGACAGGGTGCATCTGGATGTGTTTGGGGGTCATTAAGCCTCACCAGTCTCTCAACAATTAAAGAAAGACATGATGGACATGGGGAAGTCATCAGGAAGGTTCAGAGGCACAGGCACCTTGTTTTGGTCTTCTTTTATTCTCGCACTGATCTACAGCTCAAACTGGTCCCTGTTTGTCAAACTCTGTCTTCATTCCTCTTTGTATTTTTTGTCTCTGTCCATTTATTCACCAGCTGTATCTGCTGAACACAGCTGCACCTCCTCCAACAGTGAACAGCTATATTATATTAAAGAGGTAATCAAACTCCCCCATAAAGCTAAAAATGCATCCTTATAATATGTATTCGTGCCCTTATCCAGCAACACCCCAGCCCAGCCCCTCCTTCCTGTGCCTCCTAACACTTTCCACGCTTAATCTCGCAAATCAATGTCAATTATGTACTGATTATGTTGAGTGTGCCTAACCATTTGTCTTGATTTGGGAGTCGTGTAAGTGTGGAAATCAGCAATCCGTGTACGTGCTAGTGGATGCCGGGGGTGTGGGCGGGGGCGTCATGGTGCCACAGTATAGTATTGTAACTTTAAAGGTCATGTTTGACTGTTTCTGCATCATTAGATATGAAGAGTAGTCCTGATTTACCGGGAAGCAAGGAAAGGTCAAGCGTGACCACTCTCCCTCTTCCTCCCTCTCGCTCCCTCTCTTCCTCTCTCAGGTTGTGGCTGTTTTTTGGTTTCATGTCAGACTGTGAAGACAAAATGGCAGCAGCCAAGGGGCCACGGCAATACACACTGCAGCCAGCACAGCGGGTACCTGTCTGATGCTGTCTGCACGTCACTGTGCCTTTACTTTGCCATTTTACATCCTGTGCAGGTTGAAACAAACTGACTTATCGTGGAGCAAAGAGTCTAAAAATACACTCACAGTCTACTTAACTCTGCTTTTCACGTCTGCACCATCTTTTTCTTCCTCAGCTGTATTGACTGTGCTGTCAGCTCTGAAAGTTTGCCAAGCTCTCATCAAATGACTCCAACCATGAAACTAATGAGTGTAATCTCACGTAATACAACCTGTTATCCACTGCACCCTGACACCAGCATGACTCTGGCTGACCGTAAATACTACATTAACACTTCTGCTCTGGTTTCATCCTGTCATTTGTCTGTTATGGTGGAAGTTTATGCACAGTTAGTGAAAATTAAATCTGTTTTGTGGGAGTAGTAGAAATGAAAATAGTCATTTTTTAATAAAATCTCAATGTGGTACCTCAGACTCCTGCACTTTTATATAATCTATGGATGTCACAAGGGAGCAGATGGTGTACAATATTAACATAAGATAAGAAAAAATAACAAGACAAAGTGACAGCAGTACACCAGTGTAAAAAGAAATCACACCAAATGAAAAAGGGTAATAATAATACATACAAATATAAGTAATAAAAACAGACTGTATGTTTACATATGGCATAAATCAAACAGAGCAGAGGGCAGTCTCACTGACATCTACACTCCTTGACTAAACCAAAGCACAAACTTGGCTAAAATTGCAACACACCTTCACATCTGAACAACTAAACAGGAACGAAATTCCAAATGAGATCTAGATTTACAGTGCTAGTGCCTCTAGTGAGCTCTGTGTGTGTGGGTGTGTGTGTGTGTGTGTGTGTAGGTGTGTGTTTGTGTGTCAAATAGTGCATCTGTTCATGGCCACTCCCAGGTGTGGATAAATATACTGTCCACTTGCTATACTGGTTAGCACTTAGTAACAGTGAAGTATAACTGTGTCAAATTTACACAAAAATTAAAATGTCATCCATAATCTGAAACCAGAATTTGGCTTAACAGCATGTAAATGATCATTTTACAGCTACGATTTTTGTCATGGTGTGTTGTGCAGACCCAAATGCAGACAGATACAGAAGTAAAGGTTAGAGTGCCTTTAATAAACCACAGGGTGGACATACAATCCACAGGCTACAGTTCAGAGTTTACTGAAAGGCAAAGGGGTAAGGCAGATGAGGCAATCCTCCAGAGCCAGTCCTCCAAAGTCCAGGGGGTTCCAAGAAATCCTGTAGTCTTGCATTTCCGGTGGCAGTGGGTGAAGGTCCAGAGTGAGAGTGGGTCAGGCAGATTTCTCCAGAGGGTCCAGGTGGGCACCTAGGGGCAAAGAGGAGAGCAATAGAGAATAAAGATAAGTTGTCATATAAGGGTGAGAAGGCAAGAACATAGAATGTGCCAGACATAGTCTGGCTTACTGCACAGGAAGTATCTAAATGTCCCAGCAGGTAATGGAGAGGACTCTTGGTTTAGATATTGCTGGTCACAAACCATGAGAGACAGATGTGCAGCACAACTCCACTCCAGCCACACCCACACCTGAGGAGGAAAAGCAAATGTTAATCGGCTAAACCCACACCTGACAGAGAGAGCCAACTCAGAGGACAGAGAAAAAGCAGGCATGAACCTGACAGTGTCCATTTAATATTATATGTACTTTTCTTTTTAATGTGACTTCGACTTGTCACTTACGGGACATAAAATGGTGAGGTTTTGTTAAGGGTCCGGGCGACAGTGGATGACGTGTTATAGTAAGCCAAAGCTGTGTCTCCCATCTCACCATTTTTCAAAGCAAATGATTAATACTGTAAAGTGGTATGTTTTACACAAACTGCAATGTTTCTGGAAAGCTAGCCAAGAAGTTATAAGGTTAAAAAAACTGTCAGTGAAAGCAAAAAATAAAACGTGGGAAAAATGCACAATTAAGTGCAGAATACAAATGTCCAGGCAGGATGTGAACCATGGTTGTTTGGCTTAAAGGTGCCAATTGCAACCACGGTGGGCCAAAATTTAAGCCAGGTTTTGCCACTAGGTGACAGTGTTTTATCAGAAAGTATGTGTGCAGCTTCTCCAATATTAAGAAACAAAAGAATGTAGAAGTTGACATGAGGTCGAGGCAGTATTCAACAGTGTTAGCACTGTTCAATTGATACAGGACAGTTCTGGGTTCAAACTCCTGCTGTGCGCCCTGCTTCTCATCCCATGACAGCTGGGAAAGGTTCCAGCCGAAATCAGACAAGAAAACTGATTTATGGATATGAAATGCTCACTTTAAACACTTGGCAGGTAGCTTTGAAGTGCAAGTTACACCCAGCAACTGTAATATTATAAACTAAGCTGGTGCTGAATCTCGGCAAACCTCAAAGACCAAAGTTGCAAGTTTTAATATTAAGCCAGTTTTATACTGTCTTATCCTTCCCATCGTAACCAGCTGAAGGGATTTGAGAATAAAGGAAAATATAGTTACTTAAATTCTTTGTACCCATTCAGCTGATATCTGTCTGTCCACTAAGTAACTACTCTATTCAGAAATTTCCATTGCTGTGTGTTGACCATGACTCACTTTTTCTGGTTGGTATAAACTTCCTCTTCGTGTTGGAAATCTGCTTCACTCCCTGCTGTCTCTCTGTCTCACCCACTGTGATATCACAGGTAGGATTGATTTCCTGTGGTGTTCTGTGGAACATCGTGGTGGAATGAGTCTGCTGCTGAACATGCTCCTGTGTCTGTCCAGCACATCATGGAGAGGCTGTGAAGGACTGTCCACTATTGTCCTTTCTTTTTTGTGAACGTTTTCTATAAAAATGTTTATAAGTTTACAAATTCAGTTTGAAAAAAGATATTTATTATAATTCCTAAAGAGGGCATTATTTTTAATGTGTACAAATCTCTATTCAGAAGTTAACTATTTCCTTGTTAATACATTTTATGTTATTTTTTTTGATCTCCAGTAGTTCAAATTAGACCACTAGAGATGAACAATGGTTTGCACAGTTATAAAGTTTAGTAAATCAGACACTGTTGCTACAGTGCTGAGTTTTATATCTTTTTGTGTCCAAGCAAAAACACTTTTCTCTGGTTAGGGAGTACTTGGCAGAAAAAAAATATTTCACACGGGGTATATCACTAAATAAAACTGTGAGAACCACAGCTCTACTGAATACATCCCAGTGTCTAAAATCAAACTTAAAGATGAAATGAAAAAACTATTCACATACAAACAAATAATTTCAAAATATGTGACTCACACTAACTGCCTGCTACCTTTTTGGAAATGGCGTTCCACTAATTTAGAACACCATCATCTGGCCTGGAGAACTAAGCTCTTAATCTATAAAAAGCCTTTCATAAAGCAAGGACATCTTAGTATTCGTCACTGACAGAAGAGAATAGGAACAACCTCAGGTTTCTTTTCAGCACTGTAGCCAGGCTGAAAAAGACTCAGACCTCTGTTGAGCCTTGTATTCTTTTAGATCTTGGGAGTGACGAGATCATGAATTTTTTTATAAACGTTGTTTTTCTAATGGATAAAATTGTATTTGTACTTTACCTACTAGGACACACTTTACTCCTATAATACTCTGCTGGTATTAAAGGCATTACGTTGGTTTTTATTATCTGACAGATTCCAATTTGTGTATGGTAACGAGGAGTCTTCCTCACACACTAAAGTATACATGTTTCCCTTAGGCAATATTATTAGAAAACACTGCATACATTTCCATTTCTATGCAGATGATACCCAGCTTGATTTAATCAAGACGGCAGATGACAGTAATCAATGAGTTGAACTATAGGCATGTCTTGAAGACATAAAGACCTGGATGGCCTGTAATTTTCTACTTTTAAATTGCAGTGTGAGTATTGACAGGATTACTTCTAGGCTTGATTATTGTAATTCATTGTTATCTGGCTGTTCTAAAAGCTCTCTAAAAAACCTCCAGTTGATCCAAAATGCTGCAGCGAGAGTACTGACAGGGACTAGAAAGAGAGATCATACTTCCTCTCATTTAGCTTCTCTTCATTGGCTCCCTGTTAAATGAAGAATTGAATTTAAAATCCTTCTACTCACTTACAGAGTCTTGAACAATCAGGTCCCATCCTATCTTAAAGACCTCATTATACCATATTTTCCCATTAGAGCACTTCTCTCTCAGAGTGCAGACCTACTTGTGGTTCCAAAAAAAAACCTGTAAAGACCTTGGAGACCACACTGACAATAAACAGAACCTCATCAAAAACACAGAAGCCATCTATAAGAAGGGT
>VUQH01074793.1:0-12204 GCA_015106775.1 Etroplus canarensis
CAAACTGTCATGGTCCGCCCTTTGGTTAGGGTTTTTGTTGGTTTTGAGTTCTGTTTACTCCCTTTTTGTCCCATGCCTTGCCTGTTTCCTTTGTTAATGGTCTTCGTCTCTGTCTGCGTCTAGTCTTGTCATATTTTGGTAGTCTGTCTAGTCTCTGTTTTATTCCCCCGTCTCGTGTGCTTTAGTTACACCCCTGTCTGCGTGTTGTTTTCCCATTGATTGTTCCAGTTGTTCCCTGTCCACTTGTCGTCTGCTCATTGGTTGTCTTTGTCTATTTTAGTACCGTCTTCCGTGTTTCTCGTTGTCGTGACATACTGGTTAGCCCCATGTGTTCACCTCTCGTGCTCCTAGCAGTTTCATGGTCCTTGTATCACTCTTGTTTTGGCAAAATAAAAGCCTCATTATCTACAGTCGTCTCAGCGGTCCTGCATCTGGGTCCACACCTCTCACGTTATGGAAAACCATGACACTCTGTAGTTTAAAATTATTATATTAATTATTATTATAAATAACAGGACCTGAAACAAACAAAAACAGCCTAACATGTCTTTTAAATGTGAAGGGCCAACATGATAACAGGTTGAATTTTATAATAATTTTAAAACCAAAAAGTTACAATAATAATATCGCTGTACCTACAGTATAGTAAAAATAATGTAAAATTATATCTTTATTGTGAGCAGTAAGACATGAAACATTTTTTTAAAATAAATAAAGAATCAGAGGGCGGGCATGATGTCAGATTTTCACATTATTACTTTTCTATTAAAAATTATAATGATATTATTGTGAAATTTTTCTTTATTTTTTTAATGTAGGTAATGGGACCTATAAAAAAAGCCTAAAAATATGAAAGGTTGTCATGATATCAGATGATTATTATGATTTTAAAAAAATCCCAATAATGATCTATTTCTGTTTTGTAATCAACAGAACATAAAGCAAAACAAATAAAGAATAGTACAAAATAAAAAAGTTAATTACTATTGTGGTATCATTTTCTCTCTGTATGATCATCATGATCACAATATTTTTTAATCACATTGTAAAAACATTTCTGTAATAAAAATAAAAATATGAAATGCTGTCATGATGTCAGATTTTCACATCATAATTATTGTGATAAAAATAATAATGATGTTAGTGTGATATTTATAGTTTAAAATATGTAGGCAACAGGGCCTAAAAAAGCCTAAAAAATAATAAATAAATAAATGTGAAGGGCTGTCATCAGATTTTAATGTTATGATTATTGGGATACACAAAGATAATATTGTTGCTGTGTGTATCATAAAAAATATGGAAAACTAAAAATCTAACAAAGTGATAAAAAATAAAGGATGTTACACTATCAGATTTTAATGATTATTGTAAAACTAAAAACTCACATCATGATATTATTTCTTTATCTATGGTAACAAGCAATGTAAATTTTTATCTTTACGATAAGAAGTATGACCTAAATTTTTATTTTAAATGTACCTTCAGCTGCTCCCTTGTATTCTTCCTGAGGGGTCGCCTCAGCAGAACCCAGCTCTGTTCAGGCAGTTGCTGGATTGTGGGAATTATTTCAGCATGAGACATGAAAGGCTAGAATTAATACTGAGAAGGGCAAAATGTGTGAGGGGTTAAAATGGGTAACTTGTGTGGAAAAAACTACAAATAACCCCCAGTACGACCCACTAATTAAAGAAAAGAGAAACAACGTGTCCGGAAAGTTTTCTGTCTTACAGCTTCATCTGGACCGGGAACGTCAACAGCCCTCAGTCCAAGTGTTTTAATTTGTCTAAAGATGTTAGCTAATTCAAAAATGTTTCCTAGCAAGCTGAAGAAGTACTTGAAGAACTTGGCTTTCTTCAAAACAGTGCTGGAGCTGAGCCAAAAGCTGCAAGATGGACCATCTGCTACGCAAATGGAAGCGTGTCGTATTCTAGTGGAGCTTTGTTCAAAGAAAACCAGAATGTCAGCGACACGGAGGTTCATCCAGCTCACGATCCATCACAGTTCACGGGTTACTGTAACGTCTGTAGCGCAGGAGGAGAGTGATGTGATGTGTTTGCTTGTCGTTTGTTGGCTGCAAACTAATGAAAATGAAAATCTTCTGAGAAGTCGAGGAGGCTCACAAACAGTTGTATCCAGCACAACTTCTTGACCAGTCCTAGTCTTGCTTAAGACATTATTAAGTCATAAACAGCAAGCAAATGCTAGCTTAATGAGCTTTGGCAAGCCAGACCAGTGCTCATTAAGCTAGCAGTAATGGGGAAACTGCCGCATCAGGTGGTCGTTGTGTGCAAGCTTCACTGAAATCTGACCAATAGTCTGGGAGGAGTAGCAGCTCCTGTGGAAATGGAAATGGTTTGATTCAATTCTGACCATGCTTGGGATGGGTGGATGGATGGATGGATGGGTGGATGGATGGACAGACCACAGACACCTCATTATGACATGAGTTCATTGGTCCTTGAGCTGGATGAGCTCAACATTGCAGGTGTCACCCAGAAAGAAAAAACAGTCAGAAGAAGAACTGATGGCATACAGGTATGACCAGGACGCCTTCTGGACACCTCGTAGGCATTTCCTCCAGGGAGGAGGCCAAGAGGCAGACGCGGGACATTGTGGAGAGATGATTCTTCTCTCGCCTGGCTTGGGAACACCTCCAGAATAGCTGGAGGATGTGGCCTGGGAGAGGGAGGTATAGGCATCTCTGCTTAGACCGCCGCCCCTCTGACCCAGGTTCAGAATCAGAACACTTCCTTAATCCCAGGGGGCGAAATGTTGGAATAAGCATCAGAAAATAGATGGCAGAGGTGTGCAAAACCATCTCTGAAAACTGCTGCTGTAATGAACTCAAATCTGGTTTTCTTGCACAGGCTGTGCCCTTCGTTTTCTGTCCTGTTTGGGACTGAGACTGCTTTATTCGGTTTTTTTTTTGGGGCCCACCCCTCCCCTGCAGTCAGTGTGGGGCACTTTACAAACGAGCCCAATAGTTGCTGAGTTGTTCCTGCGATGGCGGTATCTCTCCAGGGTCACGCGGGGAACGGGATGGCTTGGGCGCCACGTACTTGCTGACCTACTCACTACCTGCCTCTAATGGGTCATATTTTAGCTCCTGTGGCGGTGACAAATGGGCGCGCTCTAAAAGCCCTGTCCAGGGTGCTGAAACTCGGTTGATCTATGACTGAGTCCCGCTGATAAATGCCTCCTATCAGTTCGCACATGACGCCGATTCATCACCGTGCTCAGGTTTGTTCTGGGAATCCATATTGGATTTTTAATGAAAGAGAATATAACGCAATTCAGAGTCAATGGTTTTGCCATTGCCCTCGTACTTTACACACACGGTCATTAAGGAGCGTGCACACACACACACACACACACACACTTACGCACAAATAAACATCTCACGCTTGTTGTGCTGTTTGAGATTGCATTTCATTTCCCTAACAGTGTTAGCCTGTCTGCCTTCAAGGGCGACCCCTGTAATTGTGTTTGTCCCCCGCAGAACACACACAAGCTGCGGTACTGTGCAAAAGTCTTGAGTCAACCCTCATTTCTTTATATCTTGATTGATTGGTTTACATCATTAGAATAAAATAAAAATAAATATTGAAATCAAAAGACTGACTTAAACTGAAAGAGCACAAATTATTGACCGAAAAGGTGCAGGCTGAAGCTTTAGCCAATTACACCTACCCTTTGTATAAAGCAAGTTCTAACTGGCAGCAGTTTTTAAGTAGATTTCAAAACAACGACCAAAACAAGTAATCCTTTAGGAATAAATATTAAGCAAATACCAAAACTGATGTTTTATAAACAATGATAATCATACTTTAGTTTTATATTTGGTTATCACCTTATTAAGCCTCTGCTGGGGAGGCATTATGTTTTCGAGTTGTCCATTACAAAGATTGTTATCGCTACAGGAGCTGACTTGTTTGCTGGATTTTTATCAAACTTTGTGCAGTTAACACTTTTGATGAGTAGAAGATCTGATAACATTTATGAGATTGTGGGGTGAAAGGTCAAGGTGACATTAGGTCAGTAGTGAAAATATTGTTGCCACTATGGGAACTGACTGGTCTGCTGGATCGTTGCCAATTCTTGTATGGTTAATCACTAGGATGGGTAGAAGGATTGAAAACATTTTAGAGCTCATGAGGTCAAAGTCAAGGTCACGGGGGTGGTCAGTAATAATCTCATTACCATAACAGAGCTGGCTGGGCTGCTGGATCCTTGTCAGTGCTTGTATGGTTAATCACCACGACGGGTGCAAATGATAAGATTTTTGAGCTGTGTGCTTCCGTCCATCTGTCATTTACAAAGCGTACCACTACAAAAGCTGCCATGTTAGCTGGATCTTTTCCAGACTTTGTGTGGTTAATATCTACAATGGGTAGAACATCTGATAACATTTATAAGAATTTGGGATCAAAGGTCCAGGTCACACCGTATCAAATTTAAGATGAAGGCATACTGACAGAGTTCTGGGTATTTCATTGAACAGAATGTTTTCTCTGAGTTTTCAGATTTTATCTCAAATTTCAAACATCTGCATACAGTTTAGAAGGAGCTTATTTGGTCCTTTGTCCATTATCAGCGCAGGGCTGAAATCAGCCAAGCTGTAAAATTTTATGGCTTGTATTTCAATAAATACTCATAGAGCTTCTTAGAGCTTTTGTCTATAGAAAATCAACTGGAATACTATTTGTTTTGCGTTTCCCCTTACTTAAGGAAATGGTATTATCTGTTTAAGTATTATTGATGAAAGACGTGTTTAGTGTTATAAATGTGTGTATTATTTTAGAGCATTTTTGATTTAAAATTGTTGATAGGAGCCTTCCAACATAATTTATGATCATTAATCACACCTAGAAATCTGGTTTCAAAAACCAGATCTGCTTTCTTTCTGTTTCATCATAATTCATCATAATTTTGACTTTGGCTCTTTGGATGCGAAAACAAATTTTCTTCTCATTTTTTAAAAGCTCTCCAGGCTTTCAGAAGCTCTTTCAAAGTGTTTCTTTGGACACTGGCTACATTTGTTTATTCATTTTCAGTCCAGTCCTTGTACCTGATGATTTTCAAAGGAGGGGTTTTGTGTTTGTCAAGACACCCAACTGACCTATGAATCATTCAAGCATAAAAAACACAAGAGATAAACCAGTTCTGTGTCCCACATAACAGACAACTTAGCAAAGAACCAATTTTAAATTGGAGCTTTAGCCACTTTGTTACTAGCAGCCTGTGGCAAAAACACATCATTTGTTTGGTTGAATCTATAAAAAATGCCAAAGATAACACAATTTGATGGACAGAAAATGGGATTTTTACACCAACAAGGTGATTCCCGAAGAGCTATCAGCTGAAAATCTGGCATATTTTAAAAATTTCAAGGAAACTGGACAAATGGAGGACAAAGGAAGAAGAACCAGGCCTAAAAACTATCTGAAGCCTCATTGGAATATGGAGTGATGAATCTAAATTTGAATTTTTTAAATTTAAACCATCATCAGTATGTACTGAGGAGGTCAGCAAAGAGGTCCAACAGTGAGTGTCTACAGCCATCTGTGAAACACGGTGGAGGCTCTCTCATGGTTTGGGGCTGCATTTGGAGATCTTGTCAAAATGAATGGAATGATGAACACAGAAAAGTATAATAATATAAGTACCTGTTTGGCAACGGTTACATTGCCAATGCAGTAAAAGCCTACCTGGATAGAAAAATACACAGTGGAACACTATCAGTCATGGATTGGCCTCCCCAGAGCCCAGACCACAACATTACTGAAGCAGTGTGGGATCATGTTGACGGCGAACAGAACAAAAGGCAGCCAACATCCAAAGAAGAGTTTTGGAATGTCCTTCAAGAAGCCTGGAGAACTATTCCTGAAGACGCCTTAAAATAGCTCAAACCAAATATTGACTTTTAAGCTGCTTAGAATTGTACAAACTCTGTTTTTGCGTTATTTACTGTATTTCCATTTATGTTTTCACATGTTTCAGTAAATTGCTGTGCCTATTTCCCATTTTCCTCCAACACATAAAGAAATGAAGGGTGGCTCAAGACTTCTGCACACTGCATACAACCACACAAATAAGTATGTTGCGTGTTTTTGCGGGAGTGCATATACCTTAAAAGTTTAAATGTAGAAAGTGTCCAAATTTAAAGAGAAAAGATTGGAGTTATAAGACGCCACACAGGTTTAATGAAAAATGTATTTGTTCATAAAATTGTTTACATTATAGTCAGTTTTTTTGTACACTAGGCTAACAAGATTTTTTTCTGCCATTATAAACTATCTTTGCTCAATGTGACACAGCAAAGAAAATGCTTTTTGCAGGCATCAAAGCTGCTCTGACAAGGTATTTAAGACAAGAAGAGTTCCTGTGCTGTGCTTTACTCGGGTTGCACTGCATGAATGACCAGTAGCCATGTAGATTATAGTCAAGATATCTGCCTGATTAAGCTATAATGACACAGTTTGGGATACAAAATAGTCTCTGCTTTTTGCCAGTTATGTGAGAGTGTCTATTTTCCTCTGCTGAGGTCCCGCTGTGGAAAGAGGGTTCGTAAACTGTCCGGTGTCCGTCACTCTACATCCTGACTTGTTCCCAAAGCGCTGTTACATACAAAGACGTTTCTTACACGGAGTCGTCCGTTAGGTCAATTACAGTTGCCGTCACCTTGATCCCAGTGTTGCCAAACTCAAGAAAAGAAGGAGAAGAGGGGGAATGAGTGCTGGCAATCAGCAGCGTTTCAGCTGGGTCAGCTATTAATTTCCTGTAAAACACTTGGCTGTACAGAGACGTGTAAATGACAGAGCAAGCCATGGCAACCATGATAAAAAACACAGCGCAAGCGGCCATCATCGCACTGTCCCACTTCTGGGTTGTCTCCTTCGGGACCACTGTCTCCTTTGTGGTCACATTGACACAGTCCCTGCTGTATCCAGGCTGTGCTGACACAACCTCAACGCAAACCTGGTAGCAAGTGGACGGCTGGAGTTGTTTGATGTGATACTCTTTGACATCAGCGGGAAGCCTGGCTGTAAATGGCATCAAGAGGTGGTGGCCCTCCGCTAAAATGGACCAATTTAGTTGTGACAGCAAAGCACCTGAGCTTTCCCAGGAAACCATAACAGAATGGGACTGGACAGAGGTGATATATGCACGTAAGGGTTGTTTTGAAGGCAGAGCAGTGTATCCCTCCACCGAAATGAGCACAGACTTGAGGTCTGCCCCGACCAGATTGTGGGCGACACAGGTGTATGAGCCAGCTTCCTGCTCTGTGGCATCATAGATGTCAAAAGTTCCCTCTGGGTGCATGTAGTACTTATCAGAGACGCTGCCAGGCAGGACTCTGGCGCCGGATGGTGTCACCCAGTAGATCTCAGGCTCTGGTTCTCCAAATGCCCGACAGTGCAGTGACACTGAGCTCCCCTTGCTGACCTCAACTCGCTCTGGGATGCTCCCAGGTGAGATCAGGGGGAGGCAGATTTCTGTCATCTCCCTAAAGTGCACCTGTCGGACGTGCTGGCCCTGGTACTCTGGAGGTTCCACACAGAACAGGGAGTCGGGCTCCATGAAGCGAACGGCGGTCCTGTTCATGTTGACCCAGCGGATGACGCAGTCGCAGCGGATCGGGTTGCTGTGCAGGCTCACCTCTCGAAGGTTGGGTAGCGACTCCACTGTACTGTGATGGAGTCCGCTCAGAGCGTTGCTGTTGAGCATCAGAGTCTCCAGCCTTGGGAGCTTGTGAAAGGCCCGAGGGTGGATATAGGACAGCCTGGGATTATTGGTAGCCTCAATTTTTGTCAGCTCTGGCAAGTTGTTAAGGGCAAAACTGTCAATAGAAACCAGTTCAGGCATGCTGTTGATGCCGAGCTCCTTGAGGTGTACCATGTCCATGAAGTCGCCTCTCCGGATTCTCTCAATGGGATTCTTATTCAAATCCAGAAACTTCAGGTTCTGGACTCTTGTCAGAGCTGCTCTGGGTACCCGATTAAGCAGGTTGTCAAAAAACGAGATGCTCTCCAAATTGTCGAGACCGACCAGGGTGTTTTCAGGGATTTCAGTCAAATTCATCCTGGCAAGCACAAGGCTTCGGAGGTTTGCCAGTGGCTTAAAGTTCATGTCTGACAGATGAAGGATGGGGTTTTCGCCCAGCATCAATATCTCCAGGTTGGGGAGAGGCTGAAACCACTGGCTGTTGATGCTTGTCAGTCGATTGGAATTGAGATGGAGCCTCAGCAGCCTACCCAGGCCCTGGAAGGCCTGGGAGCTAATGGAGAAAATCAGGTTGTGGTTGATGTAGAACTCCTGGAGGTTTGGCAGGGAAGCAAGGCAGCTGTCAGAAAGCTCCTGAACCCAGTTCTCCTCCATGTGGAGTGACAGCAGCTGGGGGAGAGACCCCAGACAAACATCGCTCACTGAGGAAATGTTATTCTGAGACAAGTCAATTTCAGTGATGTTGGCCAAGTAATCCAAACTTTTCTCTACATTAACGATGTTGTTTGTCTGCAGCAGCAGTACCTGTGTGTCCGAGGGGAGCCCCTCCGGTAGCGCCGAGAGGCCCAAGTCATTACAGTCCACAGTGGTAGCCTCAGCGTAAATAGAGCTGGGGGAGAACCAGGGTCGTATCTCACATCGACACGATGCAGGGCAGTGAGCGGCCCCCTCGGAGGCCAGAACAAAAGCAGTGAGAGACAGCTCAGCCAGCAAACAAGCCACAACTGCTGTCTCCTTCATCTTGGTCCTGTATTCCCTTCAGTCAGTAATTGGCCCTTACGGAGTCAGCTGTTAGCGGTGTTAACTTCACAAATAAAAGCTCATTTGTTACTCCAGCAAGACAGAGTGGATTTCTGCTGACGCCTGGTCCCCGAAGCTTTGGCCCTGTTGTCTTGCAGCTCTTGGCAAAGAGAGGCAACCTTTCAGTTCAGTGTGTGCCAGGTTGTCATGCACGCTGTGATGTGTCAAAGTCGATGCGTCCTTCAGCGGGCGGCACTGCGAAGCAGAGTGGCGGTGGAGGAATACTGAGGCTCTGGCTGGGGACGGATCGCTCTGCCTTCCATCATTATTATCCTCCGTCGCTGTCACCGGT
The DNA here is from genome assembly GCA_015106775.1 of Etroplus canarensis. Classification (NCBI taxonomy): domain Eukaryota; kingdom Metazoa; phylum Chordata; class Actinopteri; order Cichliformes; family Cichlidae; genus Etroplus; species Etroplus canarensis. The sequence goes on from VUQH01074793.1 coordinate 9,101, forward strand.
GTCAGTTTCCATCTGGGGAGACGAGAGAGGAAAAAAGGCCAATATTACACGGTGCTGTTGTGATACAAAGAGACGTGAAATTTAGAAATGTTGGGACGAAATTCTAAAAAAAAAGGCAATTTATACAAAGTAGAAGATGCTACATTTCAAATTAAGTCTCAGACATTATGGAAATACAGTTTGTCTATTAAAAGCATCCAAATAGAAAAAAAAATCATATACAATTACAGTGCTGTGCAAAAGTCTTGAGCCATCACGCTTTTTTTTCGTATGTTGATTTTCTTGTAATTTTTTTTTTGTTCTCCAGGCTTTCTGAAGGTCTTTCAAATTGTTTTGTTGGACAACAGCTGCTTTTTAACCCACTTTCAGTCCCGTCCTTGTATCTGACCATTTTCACAGGAAGGTTTTTAAGAACAAGAAGATGTACTTTATTAATCCCCTGCGGGGGACATGACCAGATCTCTACACACTTTATTATGTAGGTGTATACACACACGCTGTACACGCAGTGGAGGGATACGGAGGCGTACACGCAAAATGAGGCGAGAGAGTGCAAGGCAGCCCATTACAGGCACCAAGGGGCACAGTGGGGGTTCAATGCCTTGCTCAGGAGTGCCTTGGCGGTGCTCTGGGGGACAGGGTGGCTTCAGCCTCCACAGGTCTCCAACTGCTACAGGCGAGTACTGAACCAGCCAGTAACCTCTGGTTCCTATCCATTCACCGTTGCACCAAGCCACTGCTGTTTGTTAACCTGCTAAACACTGACCTATGAACAGCGTCTGAAAGTCGGGCCCTTTAAAAATAGGGGAAAAAAATCCAACACAGCTGACAGATGCATCTGGACCTTCAGCTGATCCATCTACTGTTCACTGAAGCCTCATCAGAAATGGTCTCAGTGGAAGGGTGGCTGTCAAGAAGACATTCATAAGGACAGGAAACGGGGAGAAAAGACTGAGCTATGAAAATGACACAAGAACTGGACTGAACATCAGTGGCAGTAGGTCTGATGGTGGGATGGATCCAAATTTGAATCATTGCCAGTATGTATAGTGGAGGTGAGGAAAGAGATACAACAGTGAATGTCTACAGAAATCTGTAAAACACAGCGGAGGCTCCATCATGGTTTGGGGCTGCATTTCAGCCAGTGGTGTCAGACATCTTGTCAATATTGATGCAGAAAATTACTGTCAAATTTTGATCCACCATGCAACAAATAACCTTTGACTGCTCGCTTGTATATCCCCAAGGGATCACCACAGTGTGTGAGCCCACATAATTAATTAGGCTTCATTATCACAACGTATTCCCTTCCTGATGCAACCCTCCCATGGTGGGAGGGGCTTCTGTCCTCACTTGGACTATAACTGGAGACATTTCGCTTGAGAGGCATGTATAAACCACCGCACCACCAAGACACTATAAATAGAAATTCAGTACAAAAGTCAGTGAAATCTGGAAAGAGTCTGATTAGCAACAGCTTCGTGTTTCAGCATGACGATGATCCCAAACGCACTGCCAGGGCAGTAGAAGCCTACCTGGACGGAAAAACACACAGTGGGACACTATCAGTCATGGAGTGGACTCCTCAAAGCCCAGACCTGTTTTTCCATTTATGAGAGGTGATCCAAGACTTCTGCACAGCACTGTAGGTGTGCATTGCCCTAAAATATATTATTTGACAGGTTAGAATCCAGAAAGTTATGCTTTTGAGCATATTTCCATAGCTGAAGGGTGAAAAGCAAATGAGCTGAAGGTTTTTCATTGTAGTACTCAGCTCAAAGTGTCCTCAAAGAGTCGGAGCTCGGAGACGATGCTTAAAAATATGTAAATTCAAGAGGCAAAACATTGCAAGTCCCCATTTTTCCCCTGTGTTGTAATTAACAGATTCTCGCCGCCCCCTGAACCTCTCTTCTTCTGTGAACAACGCAGCTGCGCACACTTATCAACTCCCACCCACACCAAACAACAAGCAGCCCGTTTGCCACAGCTGATGCACACAACCTCGAGGTGTTGTAGATCCACCAAAACTGTCTGTCATGCAAGCTTGCCGCAGGTCTCGCGCTGCGGCTCCTCTGCTGCTTTTTGCATAATTCATGAGGCGCTGAATCAACGTTGTTGGTGCAGGTGACAGGTCTACAGCGAGCTTTGCCTATGTCGACTGCACATATTGATGTTTTGATTAATTTGTGACCTTGAGTGCAGAAGCCACAGTTGAGTGTACAACAGTAGATGAAGCTGTCAGTATCAGCTCAAGCAGCCGACTGCTGATGAGGAACGAGCGTTGACACTTCATGCATATATTAGCTTGTTTATGGCACTCTTGTCTGTGCACAGGTTTGCAAAACTCAAAACTCCTCTCCAGCTTTTCCTCCACATTCCATCTCTTCCTGGGTCTCCCCAGTGCTTTGTTCTTCACGATAGCCTCGTAAAATTCAGGCTCTACTGACACTGATCCAAACTATGAGTTGGGTCAAGATTCCTCCACAATGATATGAGAGGACTGATAAAGTCGTACAGAAACCAGTTCTTCTTCTTCTTCCTCCTCCTCTTCTTCTCTCGGCTGCTTCTGTTAGGGGTCACCACAGCAGATCATCTGCCTCCATCTCACCCTGTCCCTGCATCCTCTTCCCTCACACCAACCCTCTGCATGTCCTCCTTCACTACATCCATCAACCTTCTCTGTGCTCTTCCTCTTCTCCTCCTGCATTTACTGCTCCATCCTCAACATCCTTTCCCCAGTATGTCCACTATCCCTCCTCTGAACATGTCCAAACCATCTCAGCCTGAGCTGTCCCTCTGATGGACTCATTTCTAATCCTGTCCATCCTGGTCACTTCCCAGTGAACATCTCAACATCTTCAGCTCTGCCACCTCCAGCTCCACCTCCTGTCTTTTTGTCAGCGTCACCGTCTCCAAACCATACATCGTAGCAGGTCTCACTACTGTCTTGTAAACCTTCCCTTTCACTCTTGCTGCTATCCTTCTGTCACAAAGCACCCCTGACACTCGTCTCCACCCACTCCACCCTGCCTGCACTCTCTTCTTCACCTCTCTTGTGCTCTGTCCGTTGCTTTGGATGGTTGATCCCAAGTATTTAAACTCAT
>VUQH01074797.1:0-20004 GCA_015106775.1 Etroplus canarensis
TTCACACACATGTACTCTGTCTTGCTTCCACTGACTTTCATTCCTCTTCTCTCCAGTGCATACCTCCACCTCTCCAGGCTCTTTTCCATCTCCTCCCTACTCTCACTACAGATCACGATGTCTTATCAGCTCACTAATTAAGTTTATTAAGTCAGATTTTCTCTCTATTTTCTTAGTAGTGTCCCCATAATGTAGTGGTTTACACATTTGCCTTACAAGTGACACGTCCTTGGTTCAATTCCAGGTGGGCATACAAGCCCCTCACATCATGGAGGTTTGTGTCAGGAAAGGCATCTGGCATAAAACCTCTTCCAAACTATGAATGTGGATTAATCCACTGTAGTGAACACTTGGGGAAAATATAAGGGAGCAGCTCAAGGTACACACAAATCAGATTTTCTGTCTATTTTCTTAGCTATACACATGGGGGAAATAAACCTTTAGTACAACATTATTTAAACAATATTTAAAAATATCTTCAGTTGTTTGGGGCAGCTACAACTTTTATAAACTACTGACAAGATAGGCTCTTATCTGACCTTGATGGCCTTGAACACAGTGAATGGTTAGACAGACTAAAGATGTAGATATTTTTAAGCCCTAATGTGATGAATTAAACCAAGATAGACTGTCAAGAAAAATCTTAAAATTTAAAAAGCAGGTGGTCCATTCAGTTGGTCTGGATGCGCAAGCAGAGGTTCAGCAATCTGCCAGAAACCGTGCTTACAAATTGTGAGGCAGTTTTAGAAATATGTTCCTCAATGTAAAAATGGAAAGACATTGAATTTGCCATCATCTCCAGTACATGAAACCCCCCCCCCTTTAGCACTGCATGGGCTCAGGAAACCTTTCAGAAATGGGGGTCTGTGAACACAGTTTGCTGTGTCATCCACAAATATACACTACCAGTCAAGAGTCCGGACATGCTTGGCCATGCTCCACTATGGCCAAGTGTGTCCAAACTTTTGACTGGTATATAGTATAAAAAGTGATATACATGTATAAACATGGGGAAAAATTAGGTAGTGGAGTGAATAAAGTAACTATAGATATAAACATAAAGTGGCAGAAAAAACAGTAGTGTAGAACTGTCATTTTAAACTATATTACTGTGCCAAATACTATCCAGAATATAAACAAAGAGATAATATATAATATGGTAATGTGCAAGGGCAAAAAAGGTTATAATTTTAATTTAATTTTAATTTAATTGAAAATTCAGTTTCGTTTCAGTAAATGGTAAGCACTCACTGTACAACACATTTAAAGCCAGCTGGTTTAACAAGTTGTCAGCTGAGATGAAGGGGGGGAAGGGAGGGCATCACTAAACTCCAGTTCAGGTTTTCCAAGCAACACCTGCTAACAGAGAAATTCAATTAAGGGCTCCTCTTCCCACTTGGAGCCGGTCTCCAGGGCAGATCTTCCGGGCAACTCATCCTGTAAGAAATTAGAAAATGGTACAATAAAACCCGAAAAAACTGAAAAAAAAATGTGAGAACTTTAATAATGAAAGCTCTCACACCGTCCACCGTAAACACACACGTCCCTTGAGTTGGAAGTCACCGTGAGACAGCGAAGTACCACAGGTAAGAGTTTTCCTTTTGCTCTCAACTACACTACACGCTCGTTTCATCTCCAAACACAGCACTCTGCGCACACATGGACATCAAAGTGCTCCTCGCTCCAGCAGCGACGCCGACAAATAGCATTACCAAGCGGTGTTTAACGTTGTAGAAACGATACTGTGGGATAGAGAGTTGATGTGAGGACTCTGTAAATACGGAGTGACCCAGTCTCGATACAGCGGCAGCGCCGACAGCAGCGGCAGCAGCAGCAGGTCTGGAGCGACTCACACAGTCCGACTGACTGAGCCCACTGTACCTCTGAGCATGACGGCAAGGGGACCAGGCTTTCCTTAAAACGTGATAATTCACCCAGCGTTCTGATTTTAAGCCGCCAAAGACCACAGGAAAACTGCAAGCGACCAAAACGCCAGCCCCGTTGCAAAGTTACGACAGATAGATGCAACTTTTTCCCCCCCTCCACACACACACACACAAGTTTGTACTCTTTGCCCAGTCAAGGTGAGCTCAAATACTCCCTTCCTCAAAATATTAAGAACAGAGGACACAGCGTAAAAGCAGAACTGACATGCGGTATTTTATTATTTATTCAGCAGCTTGGACGTGCAATATAGGTTGTTCCTTTTTAGCTCGCACTTCTCCAAAAACTGCAAAAACGACACAAAACAGCGACTTTTGGGTACGACTTCAGCGCCGAAAGTCCCAGTTTAAGTCGAAAAAACTTAGTGAAACTCCTCTGCTGCCCTTAAACAGGTAGTAGCCTTCGCACAGTATCATTTACTGTAAATAGAGGAACTGCTATAAATGAAATCAATATTCAAAGCCCGAATTGCGGAAGTTCTGCTTTTGAAGATTGGCTGTGAATGGGTTGTTTTCTATTTATTGCATGTGTAAAAAGCTAACTAGAGCTGTTGGCAGTCAGAGCAGAAATCTGCAAAATGCATTGCTTCATCAGACTGTACCCACCGGTTATTATTACTAATTATTATTAAACATTATAAGACTTTTTAGCCAAAATATTGTGTCAACTAATGCCAGGCAGAAGCACACACACACACACACACACACACACACACACACACACAACTATATTTGCTGTTGTAAATAAGATGTAGTTATTGCTCTGAGTGACTGTGAAGCTGGTTTTCTGACTTCCACCTACTGTAGAACAAACAATCTGTTTAAAACACTGTGTGTGTTTGGTTAGTTGTGATCTCTACAAAACACCACTGTGATGTGAGATTTAATTTAACATGCTTTTGTAAAGGGTCACTGTTTGTTCTCTGTGCATATATAGATGTCTTTGCTGTGTGTTTGCCACTGTGTTTGTTATTGTTCTCAGGGATGAAGATGAGGACAGGAATAGATCACTGGCACTTTAAACCCAGAGTTCTCATATTCTCACCGGATCTTTCTCCTTTGCTAATTATTGTGTTGTTTTCAGAGCAAATATGTCATATCCATGGCGACCAGGCAGGTTTATTGTCTCTCCCGTGCAATAGCACAAAAGTAATTAATTACCCCGTTTTTTTCTCTCCCTCCTGTCTTTGGTTAAACAGATCATTCAAGGAAAGCCATCTTCTATATTAAAATGCCACTGCTAGTACAACACAAGGTAAACATAAAAGTTTTTCTCTTTTTAGTGTTGATGTCACCTTTGTCCTACAAATCACTTTTAGATGAAATAGTTTCATTGTGTAAAAAGGTGCACACAGTTTGTGCTTTTGAGGTATTTTCCATAATACCCTCATGATGCAACAGCTGTGCAGCCTAACTGTTGCAGATGTATTCATGCATGCAAAGCAAGCACACACTTGGCACTTAAACAGGCAAGCTTAAAAACACATGCTTAGACATGAAATTACATAGCATTTTGTGTATGTTTGAGTAGCAATCATTAGCCAGTCTAAATGTAAGTGAACTTTACTGATGTCTCTTATTTTATGAGGTTAACAAAAATAAAAACCAACAGCAGGTGACACTGCAGAGTACAAGAGTTCACCTCAGACCATTGCAGGGTTGTTGCAAAGCCTTCTTAAACATTCTGTGCAAAGAGAGCTGTAAAGTGATCAGTTGAAGCAGTTTCCAGCTCTTCATCCTGTCTGCTCTCTCAGTGTAGCTCTGGAATGTGGCTGTATGTGTCTGCTGTCCATAGGTCCATCTCTAGCTGGACACCAGCCAGTCTTCATTGCCAGGCTGGTGGTACAGGCTCTCATCTCTCTTCAGCATTGATGAGACACTGCAATATCCATATGTCAAACATACTGCCCTTCTTTTTCTACTTCCCTTTCACTTGTTCCCCTCTCTGCCTTGCACAGAAGGTATGCAGAGATGATAGCTGAGATGATAATTGTCCATTTGTTTGGTTTTAATTGCAATTTGCTTTGTGTGTTTAGTTCAGTATTTATGGATGTGGTGGGCCTTTAGTTTTCTTCATCTCTAAAATGGACTTGAAATGTTGCCTGCAGCTCTGAACCTCTGGTTCACTAAAATGGTTGAGAATCTCATTAGTTAATCAGTGTGCGATGCCTCTAAGATTCTTATTGCTTGCAGCTCTATCAGTCAGTGAAATGCCTCATGTCTCATAAGTACCCATCTGCATCTGTCAAGGGGTGTGTAGAATTAAACCCATGTGTATTCCTCTTCTGTATGACCTTGGCTGTGGACCTCAGGTCTTTGATGTCAAATAAGCATCTGTAATCCCTGGCTGCATTTGACAGGCTTCAGGAGCTATTACTTTTGTTTCCCCAGCACATAAGCTTTATCAATTGCCCTTGGTGTAATGATTTTGTATACATATTCACAGTACCACAACCATAGTGTTTCCCTTGTAAAAATATACTGCCTTCAACACGTACTGTTACACCAGCACAAATAGCACACATGTTTTTTTAATCATCATTATTGTTTTTATTTTAGTGCTGAGGAAATGTCCTTTTTGCATGCTTGATCAGCCAGTAGAGAAATCCAATATAATGGAGGTTCAAGGTGAATTGCATCCCGTGCATTCCCCCCCTCTTCAACTGAAGGAATATTCTAAAGCAAAATAAACAAATCACCCAGACAACAGTAATATAGGGTTGATTTTGAAGGCATGAAATAAGTATCGATTAAATCCAGCAGTTCATAGATGAAAATGGCCTTTTTGGTAATTTGTCCTGGGTCCTTTCAATACGATGGAGAAAGAGGGAGAGAGGCATGGACTGGGGAAAGGAGAGAGACTGCAAAAAGGGTGGAGAGGAAAAATAAGAAGAATATTACAAGTGAACAGTGAGGAAGAGAAAGACAGAGAGAAGTGCCTTCACAGAGTTGAGAAAGGGACAAGCTGCCCCTTTCCGAGCTCATTATCATTCTTAATAAGTCTTAAGGAAAGAAGGAGCATTGAGTGTAAATGCACGGTAATCCTTACACTGGCCAAGGTTAGTAGGGACGTCAGCACATGCGCACCGTTCCCAGCTGGCCACTTTGGGACAGGGAGGGGACCAGAGGAGCACAGTTAAGGATAGATGTTCAAGGAGAAAGTGAGGACATTTAGACAGTGCATAAAGGTTAGGGCCTTTCTGCCAGCCTGTAGCATTTCAGTACCTGCACCACCTGGCAGTTAATGAGTAAATGGTCCTGCATCAGACTTAAAACAGGAGTGTTTGGCTGTAAGACTGGGCATAGGCTGTAATTATTCAGAAAAAGATAAGTTGAAAGGTGATAAATGCAACGTTTGATTAAAATCTACGTGATATAGCTCCGACTTCAGTTTTGTATTTGTTCTCAGTGTAACTGTTGACTGCAGTACATGCCTAACTCACTGTTCTTTGGGTGTGGTCCAGAAACAGGCATTATGATGAATTGGATGAACTGGTGACCAATTAACTCATTTAACAAATTGCCAGCCACTTGTAGGGGTTGTTCAACCACGTTGCTTTAATGGAAATCCAATGCAGTATTTATTTATATACTGTACTACGTTTACAGTCCTGCGTTGTCGCCCTGTGCATTATACAGTGTTAGTATTATTAAAGTATTCCTGTTCATTAATCAAATCAGATGTGAGACACGTCTGGCTCATTAATCTTAGTCCACATTCAACCAGACCAGAAGGTGATTTTTATACTTAGAGTAATTAGCACAATGAGTGTTTTTCTTACTGTTACATGAGAGAAATAATAAAAGAAAACTACATTAACAAAAGTCAACATCATACTCACATGCATTGCAGTGTTATGGATCAAATGGTTTGGCATGTGAATGTAATTTGGGTGGGTAGAGTGTGGTGATGCTTACAAACTGCAATGTGAGGAAACACCATTGCGAGATTGTAAAAAGATTAACAAGTACAGTAAAGGACATTACAACATCCAAAAAAGACTTTCTAATTCACAACTGTGTCTTAATAAGGTAAACCAGTATGAACAAATTCCACAGAATAAAAGTCATCTTGAAGCTCAAATAGAGCACCTGCAACAACTTAATCAGGCCAGCCAAAAGATATAGATACACCTGTGAGTAGCACCTTTAAATGGAGGTGTTAGCTCAGTGCGCCTGGAAAGCAGAAAAAAGTGGAAAAGCTGCAGCAAGAACAGACAAAAACTGGTAATTAAATTGAGTACCCAACTTCACTCAACAATTTAACAACAGCTTTACTGCACATGTGTAAGTGAGTCAGTCTAACACAGTGGGTTTACTGTGGGAAGTGAGTCTCTTGGTGTGTGAGAGAAGTTGCTGCTACCACAGAAAAGTTAATCCTGTGAGACATACAGTGCGTAGATAAGCTCATGCTACACTATAGTAGTTTGCAGAAATATTAAAATGTCTGTATATAGTAGAAAATCTTTAACTGAATAGGAAGAATTTTTGATTTGATAGTAGTATTTATTCTTAAAAATGGGCATCATCAATACCATTATACTGTGGCAACCTTACAGAGAAATCAGACTTTTTTATTTTTCTAAATAGCAAATCTGTTGACTGCTCCTGATGTGATAGAACTTATTCCCTGTCTGTAAGTTTCTAAAACAGTCATTAAAAAATTGAAATAGATTTTATTTCCTCAGCCAAAGAAACTCCTCAAGAATAGTATTTGTCTTCAGGAATCTTCAGGAATGGTATCACAATTTAATTCAGAATTGATCATGATTTCCAAACTTATTGTTGATTTAAAATTGGTTTTTAATTTAATAAACTGTTTAATATTTTTATCACACAGAATTGGACCTACATTAAGTATACCTCTAGCTCAATGATATCCAAGTCTCTGTTTAACTAACAGAAAAAAATGACAGAGTTTGCAGCACTTATAAAATTTCAGAAATTCTAATTGCAGGAAATTGAAAGCGTGTTGTTTTAAAGCTAACCAGTGAATGAAAGTGATAGTAAAAAAGTGGGTGAAAAGCAAACAAAAAGGCAGAACAAAGTGCACAAAGGCTTGTAGTGGTGTCTTGCAGGAGCACATTTTTTCTGAAGAATGACTATAAGCACAGTATAACTTTTGGCTTTCATATGTGGCCCTACCTATATCTGTTGTGCTTGCTTAGCAAGGTAGGATGTACAGTTTTATTTGATGATAAAGAGTAGTGATCATTTGGCCTTCTAAATTGAGTATGTAGGGCCTTTGGAGAGCTGAATGACTGCTACCTCCATGATCAATAAATAAAACTGGGCACCCGATATTAGGTGGCAGCATGCAAGATGGAGTGGTAGGGCCAAGGGTAATTTAGATTAGAGAATGACTCTGGTTTGAAAAAAAGTAAAAGCATCTTTGGCTACTCTCTTGTATTTCCCTAAGACAGTTGAATCCACATAGAGATTTTACGCTGGATGCCCTTCCTGACATAACCGTCCCATTGTGGAAGGGTCTCCTCTGCTGGACTCAAATTAGTGACCTTTTTCTTGTGAGGCAAACGTGTAACCCACTACACTAAGACACTGGGAATAACTCTGCTTTGTAAATGCTGTTTTATAAGGTAGGGTTTTGCATTTTTTATGTAAACATAACATCAGTAGCAAAAATTTTCTTTTGTTATTGATGTCATTAATGTCGGTATCTACTAAATGTTTTTAAAATCACAAAATAACAATTTGCAGTTCTTTTCTACTTAAACATTTAACCAACAGTGTACTAACAACAAATATATACGTACTCTGATACTTATCTGATTTCCAGTTGAAATTGTTCTCAAAAAGTAATTGGCACCTTGAGAAAAGCTTGTGTGAAATTTCTGGAAATTAAAAAAAGCTAAAATTTGAGGAAAGTTCTGATATTTTTTAAATTTAGGTCCTATTTCCTGTGTACATTTCTAATCTGGAAAGAACTGTTTGTAATTGTTCTAATAAGGTCAGATGTTGAAAATACTCAGCAGCGTGTGAAATAGCTGTAGTCTGAGCTCATGTGGCAGTTCCATCCAGGTTGTGGGATGGCTAGAGCCTATCCTAGCTGACACTGGGCAATGGATAGGATGCCAGTCCATCACAAAGAGAACGATAACCATTCCTCCTCACATTCACACCTATGTTCAGTTTAAAATCACCAAAAGAAAAAACACACGGGCAAAGGGTCTGCCCCAGCGGACCAGTAAGTTCGAACCAGGAGTATTGTTGTTGTGAGTTGCTGATGCTAACAACCAACTGTCTGTGTCAAAGTAAAAGCAACATTATGGAAAGAATCGCTGAAGAAACAGCTGTGTTTTTAACATTTAATCACACTATTGCTTAACTCTGTAATGCCAAGTGTATTATATTTGATACATGGGTTTTTGAGATCTTTATATCAGTGGGATTTTTCCCCTGAAAAACCTGATGTATTAAGATAAAAAAAGTGTGATCAATAAATTGCACAAAAATGTTGGATGTAGCAAAAATGATACAAATACAGCTCATATATGCAAACTTATATTTAATTTCTTTTTTTTTAGTTTGTCAGAAGGCTCAATAAACACTCCAGTTTAAAAAAAAGAATTTTCTGAAAATTATTTCATGGTTCAGGCCTTACAGGGTTAAGGAGAACTCCTACTCCAAAATGAAAGTTAGAGAGAGCTGTTTAAAAATAGGAGTATCGCTATATAGCTAGCGAAAGGTTAACCCCACCCCCCAAACGCGCGCGTGCGCGCACACACACACACACACACACACACACACACACACACACACACACACACACACACACTTTGCTAATTTTGGATTCGTAGCAAAATATAGACTTTATGGTTAGTTTTAAACAGGATGACTACTGCCAGTGAAATCGAGTACATTGTAGACAGAGTGAAGGTAACGTTATTAATGTTATTAGCTTTAGGTATCTTGTTGATTAAGTATCAATACACTTTAAATTATGGCGGGATAAGGACAAAACTATCTTAGAATAATCATTTTCCATATCTGTGGCAAAAACAAGCAACTTTTCTCTTGATGCAGGCTATTGTGGTGGCGGATTGCATTAAAGCCGTTGCATTCTTGTAAAAAATTGGGCCGATTCCAAGCGTTTTTCTGCCATTAGTTATTTCAACCCAAATGAATGGGGCATTTTTCTTTAGAGGAGAAAAAACATCATTCAATTACTTTGGTATTCCTTATGCTTCTAGTGTATTTGAATCCCAGTGATATTTTTGTAGATTCTCATGGGAATGTGTTAGCTTAATTGTCCAAGTATGGGACGTCAGTCAAATAACCAAGTGAAATTGGAGCTGATGGTGTAGAGTGGGTGTAATCTTTTGTCTTCTTTTGTCTTGCTCAGTGTAATGCCATCTCTGTGTCTTTCTGTCATGTAAAAATGATTTACAAAGAGACAGATGTTCTCAGACCTTTGCTCATGAACCTGCACATTTAGTTCTATTTTTTGCCCTTTTAAAGGTTAGGGAGTGAGACGCTTTCGCTCTTTTGATTGCTTTGATGTTGTTTGCTTTGTTCTACTGTATGCCAAGTTTAGATACTGCACTCATAGTGGACTTAAGTCTGGATAAAAACATTATATTAGACAGAAGAAGCTTGTAGGAGCACCTCTTCTTTTCTATTCTCCTCATTTTTCTGCGTTTTAGTTTGCTAGGTTGGCAAACTCCTGCTTTACTGCCCCCTTCCCCTGCACCAACCCTTAGACACCCTCCAGGAAGCCTTGGGAGACAGAGAGCCATCACCATGGTGATGTGAACACAGATCCCTCACACACCGGTCCATTGTGACTGGCGTGTGTAAAGGTGAGAGAGAACAAAATGTCACAGCAACAGGTTTTTTTTTTTTCTTTTTTTGTGATTTTGTTTTTGCTTCAATCCCCACTGGAGATCCATGCAACCTGTGACACTGGGGGGACCACTGGAGAGACTGTGGGAGTTAGGGAAACAAGTTGATTGGACAAATAAATGGGTATCAAACTAGACTCTGCTAACTAATAAGTCTGTCTGTTTGTTTTTCTTTGTTCTGTAATGTTTAGTATCAGGAAAAGAACACAAAAGCAGTGTCACGACAGAGTGTCATTATTTTTATCTGATTAAATGTGTTTGCAAATTCTCCAAATAGGCACAGCCCAAAGTTAAACAAAACAAATTTATAACTTAATATGTTTTTTTACTTGTATGTTTTGTACCATGGAATACTCTTTAATCAGCATCTGCACTGTCAAAAGGGTATTTTATATTCCGGTACTTACTTATAGTTTAATAGTATTCAAAATATAAATTGAATAAATTAATACTTAGAAAAAAGCCACCCCTTCTCTTTCTAACTTAATTTCTACTTTTCACTATGCAAACATTGTAGTAGTCTCTATGGCTGATGAATAAAACAAATTTGTTAGATTGAGTTGCTAGAGGAGAAGTGAAACTACAAGTTTTCCTGTCAGATTTGTGGTACTTATGGTAGTAGCAGATAATATTGGTCAGTAGAAGGGTCTAGTGGTCTCCATGCTTCACTGTTCTTCTACCATAATGGCTGCTGATCACCTAATAATGCCCTTCGAACTATCATTTTATCCCAACCTTTGACCTGTCAGCAACATGCTACTGGTTACAGTCCTTGGAGGAGGAATGTCAGATAGATAATATGTCACTAAAAATGTGGAGCAGATTTTGCCCTCAACCCTGAAGAAGATGTGGGCTGTTTACTATGACAGGTCCTGGGTTGCCCTCAGTCCCAGAGGTTGGTAGGGTGGGTTCAGCTTGTGCCAGAGGACACAAAGGTGACTTCAAACACACAACCCTAACGTCTGTTGTAATGTCTGGGCCTCCTGCCCTCTGCTCCAAGTAAGATACCACCCCATGACTCTTATGACATTAAATGTTAAAGTCATTGTCTTATCTCAAAATTTCCATACATGCATTATATACATACAGTTGTTTTGTTTTGGAGTCAGGGCCATATACTGCATAGTGCAACTCCCACAATAACCTCTTTTATTATGCAAGAACCTGAAGTCTCATTAATAATTGTTGATATGTAGCTATAGCAGTCAGGTCTTTTCATGCCAAGTCTGTAAGAGTCTGTCATCTCTGTACCCTCACCAGATGCAAAGGTGCAGGTCCTGAGAGATCCTTTTATGTTTGGAGACCTCTCCTTGCTCCTTTGACTGCGACCTCAACCACAGCACAGCTCTGTCTCAGTCAGCTCTCTGCTGTAATCCCACTTCAAAATTCCTCTTGGCTAAGGGAGTAAATAAATTTTTCAGCATTTATTAGAATACAGCTTGCCAGAAGGGACTCCTCTCTCCTCTCCTATTGCTGCTCCAGTAATTAGCAAATTGATTAGGAGAACTTCAACACACCTCCCTGGCTCTTATCTCCCCATTCTAGGACAATATTGCGGTGCCATGGGACAGCGTAAATATTTTAAGGGAAACCCTCAGTGATTCTCATTAAATGGCTGTGGGGCAGAGCAGCTGTCTCCTGCTGAAGGTCCCAGCCAATTTTCTAAACTATGATTAAAGAAAAGTTTTGGATTATTTAAACATGCCATGTCCTGTGGGTTTTTTTCAGTGCCACTGAAGACCTCCAATTCCCCCACCCGTCCATGCCAGGACTCCTCCTCTCCCTTTGGATCCATTATTTTGAAATCGTTTGGGTGATGACTCTTTGAAAGTGGTGGTCATTCTGGGATGCCGTGTTCAGATGCGATGTAACAAAGACCTCTCTTTTATGCACAAATGCTAATTAAAATTTTTACCCCCCATCCCCAAGCTGCAGAGGGAAAGACTTGGTAGCAATTTGGCAGATAATCAAATTGCATTTTAAATGGAGCCGTTTAAAGATGACTAGGGTCTGCTCACAGGAAGACACAGTGGCGCAAATTAAGCTCGAATAAGCTGCTATGTGCACTGAAGAACAATACAACAAAATTCATGCAACACTAGCAGGAGCATTTATGTTATTAGCCAACACGCAATGTTTCATTTATGGTTTCTTTAATTAGTTAAAAGAAACTCACGGAAAACAGATTTGCTTTCTTCAAATGTTTGGATGTAGGAATTCTGTTTTCCTTGTAATTATTATTATTTTCCTCTTGTTTAGTAGAATTTTTTCATAATGTGTCTTTACAGTATGACCGATTGCTGCAAAATGCTAATAGGACATGATTTGTTAATGGATATAGTATCTAGGAAAAAAATGCTCTTAATTTTAGATTTTCAGCCTGACAGAAATGGCAAACTGGGTGGAAAATGCTGTCAACACCTATGTTTGTCTAGAAAAATATGCGCTTAGAAGCTGTCCCCCCACATTTGGTATACATCATTAAGTTCTTCGTGGCCAATCAAACTGTCTGTTCTCACAGCATTCCAGTACATATTAGTGACATCTCGTTAGCAGAAAACAGAAAACTGACACAAAAAATTTGGGAAACAGGCCTGAATTGTTTATCTCTCAGAATAAGTTAAAAGTGTGACTCTCATGAAATGATAGAATTAGATCAAACGCACAGCTCCCAAAACCTCACTTATCCTCGCCTTTTGTGGGCCTGAAAAACCGAAGGCACCAAATGATCTGTGTAGTTTTCAACGCTACTCATTTTTTTGAGGCCATCTTTCCCGTAAAGTTAACCATTCATCACAAGACCAATACAGCCATCACACTGCTTCATATCCATAAAACTCCATTATGGACAGCACAACAAGTGATGCTTGACTTGTAAGTTTAAAGGGTTCTTAATTGGCTGTGATTTGCTGGCTGTACAGCAGCGACTGGAAGTGGCATAATGATCCTCTGTGGATGATACATTACTTTTCTGGCAAATTAATGCACCTTAACGCTGCATATATTCATACTCTTCTGTTTAAGTATTTAAGCCTTCATCTGGGCATCATAACAAACTGACATAACCTGCACACCGCAGGTTTCAAATAAGTAGATGAAATGTTGACCTCCTCCACCTTCTCTACAGTAAGTCCCTTGAGTTCTTTTACAGTGATCCTCCAGTGATTCCATGTTTCGTTTCAGATTTGTGGTTGCAGGCAGCTCAATACATTTAGAGAGCTATGAAATACCAAAGCAGCTTGGCAATAAAGGTTTTCCTTCTTATTATTGCAGGATTGATCATCGCTGTGGACCACCTCCCAAAAACCCCCCAAAACAATCAAACGGTCCAGTACTTAGAATGCTTTGGGGGTTTTCCCTTTGAAAGTAGCTGTAGTTACATGGATAAATTTTTATCCTGATTAAAACCAGTCTGATTAAAGATTTCAGGTAATTTGGTAACATAGTCTGATATTTGCGTGTGTCCACACTTTTAATTGAAACAGTGCAACATGTGCAAAGGTAATGAATATGTCCATTTGTTGACCTCAGCATCTATCTAAGATTTATATCTATCATACGCTATATGGACAGAAGTATTGGGCCACACACTTAATCATTTAATTCAGGTGTTTCATTCAGTTCCCAGGTGTATAAAATTAAGCATTTAAATCAGTACAAAACTTCATGACATGGGTTTCCAGGGCTGAGAAGCTCCTTGCAAGCCTCACATTACCAGCGCAATGCCAAGTGTTGGCTGGAGTGGTGTAAAGCACACCGCGACTGGACCCTGGAACAGTAGAAAAGTTTTCTATAGTGATGAATCATGCTTCTCTATTTGGCAGTCTGATGGACTACTTAGAGCTTCTGATATATCTACGGAACAATATCTGCCTGGCTGCATGCTGCCAGCTGTAAAGTTTGGTGGAGGAGGGATAATGCTACGGGGTTGTTTTTCTTGGGTTGGTGTGGGCCCCTTAGTTTTAGTGAAGGGAAATCTAAATGTTTCAGCTTGCCAAGACATTTTAAACAATTTTATGTTTCTAACTTTGTGGGAACAGTCTGGGAAATGCCCTTTTCTGTTCCAGCATGACTGTGCCCCAGTGCACAAAGCAAGATCCAGAAAGTCATAGTAGGAGGACTTTGGTATGGAAGAACTTAACTGGCCCATGCATAGCCCTGACCTCAACTCCATCCAACACCATGGGATGAACTAGAATGGAGATTGTGAGCCAGGTCCCCTCATCCAACATTAGCGTATGACCTCACAAATGCTCTTCTGGATGATTGTGCAAAAATTCCCACAGACACACTCCAAGATCTTGTAGAAAACCCTGCTAGAAGAGTGGAAGCTGTTACAGCTGGAAAGGGAGGACCAACTCCATATGAATGCATATAGATGTAGAATGGGAATTCGACAAAGTTCCTGTAGGTGTAATGTGTTGGTGGATCAATACTTTCGTCCATATATTGAATGTTCAGCACAATAGTTGCCTTTCATAGAAACTTAAGAATTTCCAGTAAAAATGAACTCTCTGATTCAACTCAGAAACTGTCATTTTTTTTGGAAGTGTAGTTGTGTATGTCCCCACACATTTACATCAAGATGAAGGGCATGCACAGAAATGCTGCAGTAATAATCTGTTTAAATTGTTTACATGGTAACATGTTTCTCTTTAGTATATACAAAGGGTTTAACCACCCCTTTGCACCCCAAAAAAATGTAAGTTTAGGCATGTTTATTATAATCAAGAGTTCACTTATATGGAACATTTTATTGTGTTTATGTTTCTGTTAACATTTCTGTCAAAATTTCTTTTGAACATTTCCCCAAATCCACAAAATCCATAAACGTGCATGTTTCTGTAATAAAAAGCACGGTAGAATTGCATTGTTTTGTAAATGCCATAGAATTCTGATTGGAGCAACACAATCCCTGTCTGATGTAGATTGACAAATATTGTTGCAAACCTAATGACACAAGAGGGATTTAATTGATCAAGTGAAGGACTGATCATAAAACTGCAGTCAATATTTGGCTGCAGCTTTATTTCCCTCTGAACAACAGTGTACCAGGATGTCTGAGACGTATGGGTAGGCACACAGTGATGGCAAAACACATATTTACACTTCGTCTCTCCCAGAGTGTGATGATGCTGCCTCTGTTTGCCATACAGTAAATAATATCCCATGATGCTAAAATGAACAGTCTTAGCGTATTTATTCAGTTGGAGCAAAGGGTATTGGTTAAAGCTGACCAACTTCAGAGTAGTTGGGATGAAAATCTCTCACTAATTACTGCACTGTGTGGATCCTTTGGTCCCAGTCCCTCTGATGGTATTAAAAAGTCTCTTTTATTTATAGAAATAAAATTTTAGCTTCAGAGACAATAGGTTCTGTTTTACGGTACAGCAGACTTTATCTTTTTAATAAAAATTCCTGACTTGGTGAAAGTTTAATTAATAAGGGACTTAAAGCTAAGGGAATGAGCAAGGGAGTTCGGTCTTTAAGGGGGTACTTATTTTTCCATCTGGGCTATCCTCCAAAAAAACTGTCAATTAGTGCGTTAAGCTGAAGAGACAAAAAACGTCATTAGTTCTTGCAAAAAGAATAATGGGTTTTAAATGTTTTGCTTCAGGGGCAGGCCAAAAGCACAGTGAGCCTTATGTATTTTCATTTATTTCTTGCAATTATCAAAGTTTGAAGGAGGGATTTATTGTTCTAAGGTACATTTTTGAGGAAGCAGACACAGTTTGTTGCTTTCCTTACTAACTGTGTGCCTTAATTGTCTGAAATAAGACAAAATTCATTTTTCCCTCTGGTTAAAATTTTCTTTTGCTGTACAAAGTAGTACTGTCATTGAGAAAGCGGTAATTGCTATTGAAATGTGGGAGATGGATTATTTGATAATCCATTAAGCTAGTAAAGAGAATAGGGACTTGCCAACCTTTGTGTGGCATTAAGCCATCAATGGAATGGTACAGGAGCAGTCTGTTATTTGGTTTGTCCTGAAATAATCCATTCAGTTTTTTCCATTAGATTCCCATGAATAAATTCATCAAGCTCAGAAACAGGCGAAGTTTAATACTTGTGAATTGACATGCACCTAAACAAAGTTGGGTTGCATATCGTAAGGCTGCTTTGCCTCTTGTCATTTGGTCATTTGCATTATTTACGTGGTCTTTTGATTTAGTTTAGCACAAAGTAAAAGGTATGTTTCAAGACAATGAATCAACAGCGTGTTTATTATTTTATTATTGCTTTTTCATCTTGAAGTTCTACTTGCATGCGATAAGTTAGACTGTAATCAGGTCAGGTACTTTTTGCAATGAACTTTCTACCTTGGAGATGGCCATTTGAAGGGTTTTTATGTAGGTAGGAAGTGTGACATTGGTGCTTAAATGAGGCTTACATAACTGGTCATAGTGCAAAGGGGTTGAGGCACTGAGCCCAAAATATGTCATTGACTTGTGCCACACACAACAGGAGATGGCTTTTGCATCACAGTGTGAGTGCTAGTAAATGATTGGTTACAGGAGATCCTCCAATAAATTAATTGTTTCCACTTCATGGTTAAGTATGTGCTACTCTTCCAAATCGAGTGCTGGTACTTGGTTATTACACTTTAATAGCTCGCTTGCCAAACTAACGATATATTACTCCATGTGCTGGCTCAGATCAGAGAAGATGAATTGGCTATTAATTAGAGTTGCACTGAGAGGGCACAGGGGAGAGACTACTCATAGCCTTGCAATCAGTGTCAACGGGGGCCCTTTTCTGACTGGGACAGCCGGGGCAGGCCCAGGTCAGTGAGTCTTATGGTGAAAACCATTGAATCTACTGGAAGAAGCAGCCTCAAACATGGCCATCATCTTGTTCAGTTAAACAAAGACAAGAGGGTGTAATGTTGAGCAGCCACAATTTCATCTGAGGGTTTTAGTTTGGAGTGTGGACAGAATTGCAGCGATACGTAGGAGGTAGTTTTGCTCCATGAGGTTCCTTAACAAAAGCCTCACGTCTGAAGGACTTTGAATTAGAAAGTTATGGAGGAAATATTTGACGGGCTGAGATGATTTGTGGGGAATATTATTGTTTGGCTCACTTTTCTTGTGCAGCCTTTGAATTAGCCCTTTTATCACAATTAATTAAGCTTGCCTATAGGAGATGTTCCATCTTGAGCTCATCCACACAGGATAAATAAGTCAAAGCAGTAGGATATATGTTCTTTTATTGGCTGACTTGATCTCTGAGGCATCTGTAGTGGGGGGAAGCTGTCTCTGTGGTGCGACTTTGTGGAAGAGTCTTTGCCATCACTCACTTTGAATGCTTCTTTTATGACTAGTTTTTTTAAAAACCTCTTTTTTTAATGCAAGGTATCAGGAGTTATGGCCTGTCCATGCAAATTAGGAGATTTTGACAGTTTGTTATTCATGCCATCGCCTTTTTAAACACTTAAAGGCAATAAATTTCACTCTGACAGGCTGCTCCAAAATTGCCACTAAATATTATTAAATATTTTAACAAGTTCCTTGTAAATATGCCTTAAATGTTTGAACGATGGGCAGGAAGAAAAATGGCTTTGCATCAACTTATTAGAGGCTATAAAAGTGGCAGTGATTTATCACGGACATGAAGCAACTCAGGCCATCTTTTTTTTGTTTTGCTTATTCTGTTGGCTTACTTTGTTCTGATGTGCACGTTAAAGAGAGAAACATCATATTAAAAGCTGGCATTTTTCACAAGTCATGAAAATGGTAAACACAAATACTGTTGCACTGTAGCCCTTGAAAGACAGAATGATGTATAGCAACAGTATTTTAAAGTTTTAAAGCTTCTTGTACCCATTAGCAGTTCTACATTTTGTGATATGACTGCCTCTAACAGTGTGTGAATGAAAAAAATCCATATAATTTGTTATTTCTCAGATTTAGTTAACTCATGCTTTTAGATTTTATTTGACTGTTCTTATGACTATTTAACGGGACTAAATTTTGGTAAAAGAAAGAAATGTTATTTCTCCGTCAGTCAAAATACACTACGTGGACAAAAATATTAGGGCACCTACCCAAAACACCTACAAGAGCTTTTTCGACATCACATTCAAAATCCATCTGCATTAATATGGAGTCGGCGCCCCCCCGACTCTTTGCAGTCACAACAGTTTCCACCCTTCTGGGAAGGCTTTCCACAAGATTTTGGAGCGTGTCTGTGGGAATTTTTGCACATTCATCTGGAAGAGCATTTGTGAGGTCAGACACTGATGCTGGATGAGATACTTGAAGCATAGAATTGTCCAAAATATCTTGGTAAGCTGAAGCATTAAGATTTCCCTTCACTGAAACTAAGGGACCCAGTCTAACCCCAGAAAAACAGCCCCACAGCCTTATCCCTCCTCCACCAAACTTTACAGTTGGTGGAGGGACAGTCAGGCAAGTAATGTTTTCCTGGTTTTCACCAAACCCAGGCTCATTCATTGGACTGCTAGATAGAGAAAAGGTATTCTCTCCACAGAACACGTTTCCACTGTTCCAGAGTCCAGTGATTGCGTGCTTTACGCAACTACACCTAACACTTGTCATTGTGCTTCGTTATGTAAGGCTTGCATACAGCTTCTCGGCTGCAGAAACCCATATTATGAAGCTCATGGTGCACAGTTTTTGTGCTGATGTTAAGGCCAGAGGAGGTTTGCATCTCTGCAGTTATTGAGTCAGCAGAGCATTGGCAACTTTTACCCACTATGTACCTCAGCATTCAGTGACCTAGCTCTGTAAATTCACTTGGTCTGCCACTACAGGGCTGAGTTGCCGTGGTTCCTAAACACTTCCACTTCACGATGATACCACTTACAGTTGATCATGGAACATCTAGGAGGAAAGAAAACTCACTCTTTAGTTCTTTAGAATTATTGCACAAATGTTTGTAAAGGTAAAGATGTTTGATTTTATATACCGGTGGTCCACTACCTATGAAAAAATCTGTCTGGGGCCACTATTTGGCAGATACAGAGATTGCAATCACAAGTATTTTCTAGCATTATCTGTGACAATGATATACACTCTACTCACAAAATGTTGAGGATATTTGGCTTTCGGGTAAAATTTCAGAATGCACCTAAAATGCACTATAACCTTTACAGGTGAACCTAATTGGACCTTCTCCAACTTGTCCAACATGTCCAGCTGTTCAGTGTTTCAATACTTTTTGTATAACTTGCTGTTCTCTAACATGGTGCTTAATGGCAAAATTAACAACTGGTGTTTGATCCATGAATTGACCAGTATATTTCCTTGTTCAATTAGAATTTGTATTTAAACAGTCCTCTTCATCATGCTGTTCACATTTTGACATGAGACCAAGACAACACCTAACAACTGATGAACAGTACCTCACCATTGCGAGGCTTCAAACAAGATTTTCTCAGAGGGACGTGGCCACTGAGCTTAGAGTGTCACACAGTGTCATCAGCAGGTTGCAACAGAGATACAGAGAGACTGGAAGAGTCACAGAGGTCAAGCTGTAATTGATGGTGAAGTGCACGTGACAAATTATTAAGACACTGACATTTTTTGCTGTGGTATACCCACCACTGTTGTTGGCTTTTATTACAATAAATTGTTTGAGATGAGGAAATCACAATTGCATGTTTCTACTTAAATGCCCTACTTTCATGATAAAATATCACTGTAGCATGAACTTTTCACATTTTTCATAAATTTCACACAAAAGCCAAATATCCTTAACTTTTTGTGAGTAGTGTATATATACATTCACACACACACACACACACACACACACACACACACACACGTTTATATACATAAATATAGCCTCAAAGCAAGAGGGTCTTGGTTCAGATCCAAGAGCTGGCTAGCTTAGGCCTTTCTGCGTGGAGTTTGCATGTTTTCCCTGTGCTTGTGTGGGTTCTCTCTGGGTGCTCTGGCTTCTTCCCACAGTCCAAAGACATGCAAAGAGGCTAGGTTAATTGGCGATTCTAAATTGACCATAGGTGTGAATGTGAGCATGAATGATTGTTTGTCTTTGTGTTGGCTCTGCAACAGACTGACCACCTTTCCAGGGTGTACCCCGCCTTTCACCCCAGCTGGGATAGGCTCCAGTGCCCCCGCGACCCTGAATATGTATGTGTGTGTGTGTGTGTGTGTGTGTACACACACACACACACACACACACACACATATATATATATATATAGTGAAAAAAAG
>VUQH01074799.1:0-19661 GCA_015106775.1 Etroplus canarensis
ATCGGCATGATTGTGTCAGACATTACTAAATGGGCCCAAGAATACTTCCAGAAACCACCGTCGGTTAATACAATCTGCCATGCCATCTGCAGATGCCAACTAAAGCTCAATCATGCAAAAAGGAATATATATTTGAACATGGTCCAGAAACGCCGTTGTGTCCTGTGGGCCAAGACTCATTTGAAATGGACTGTTTCAAAGTGGGAAAGTGTTCTATGGTCAGACGAGTCCAAATTTGACCTTCTTGTTGGTAATAACGCCGCGTCCTCCGGGCTAAAGAGGAGGGAGACCTTCCACCGCGTTATCAGCATTCAGTTCAAAAGCCAGCATCTCTGATGGTATGGGGGTACATACGGTATGGGCAGCTTGCAAGTTTTGGAAGGAACTATGAACACTGAAAGGTATATAAAGGTTTTACAGCAACGCCAAAACTCCGGAAACTCATAACCTTGATGCCCAGACATCTTCGAACTGTTTTGAAAAGAAGAGGAGATGCTGCACTATGGTAAACATGCCCCTGTCCCAACGATTTTGAGACCTGTAGCAAGCATCAAATCTGAACTGAGTTCATTTTGTGCATAAAATTGTAGTATTTCTCAGTTTAAACATTGGTTATGTTATTTATGTTCTGTTGTGAATAAAATATTGGCTCATGTGATTGCAAAGTCTTAGTTTTCATTTTGTTCAAATTTAAAGAACATTCCAACTTTTCTGGAATTCAGGTTGTAGGAAAATATTGATTGACCTCTATCTAAAATGGAGAGAATAGCCTTTTTTGGTTAGGATCACAAATAACATTTATGTCAAAAGTGCTGTCAGATTTCAGTTGAATTTGCACTGCCAGCAAGCACCACGCATCACTGCAGTATTACTGTGTATGGGGAAAACACTGTTCATATCATACCATGCAGGCACTCCTTCCAGCATCTTTGCCCCGCTCTGTCTTCAGAGAAGAAGCTGGACAGCTGTAGCTGTCTTCAGTACCAGGCTCCTGCTTCACCCTCACCTGCTCCACCGCAGCTCCACCTCCTTGCCCTCCCCTCCCCGCAGAACTACAGCTGAAACATACGTTTAAAAACCAAACAAATTATTACAATGCAAATGCTTACACTCATTAGTAGAATAAAACCAACTTATTATTATAACTAGACCTGTTTAATTCACCGAGCAACCTTGTTGTGATTCGGTCTCTTCATGAAGCACAGAACAAACATACAATCATTAGCTGTTGCTATAGTCACTGGTTAGGCTTAGGTGAGATATTTGTGGTGCCATTTTTAGTAAATATATAATTCAAAATGCATGTTCATTCTCTCATAGTCCAAACAAACTTAAGAAAAAAACAAAGCAAAAAAACCCCATTGCCATTATTAAGGACAGAGACAGGCAGACAATCCATAACAAAGATCTGTAGAACTTCTGAATGAGCAAAATGACTCCTATTCCAGTCCATGTATAGTTCTGGTGCTAAAGTTTAAATGACACTGCAAATCGAACAAGATGAAAAAAGACACAATCAAGACAACTATTAGTAGAGTTAGATTTTTTTTAAAAAAAATGTGCTTCAGGTTCTGTGTTTCAGTATTTTCAAACAGAAATAAAATAATGAACACCACATTATAGTGCCAAGTCTCAGCTTTAATGAGAATAGATTACCAACAATGGGGAAAGCACTCTTGACCAAAGGTGAGGGTTAAAAAGTTGAGAAGTAACTGCACAGAGACATGAAGTCAAAAAATTATTTTATTTAATGACTTATGAAGCTTTCTTGCCAGTGAATGACTGCCTGCCTACAGACAACTTACGACACTATTTGCCACCCGTTGATATTGATACCAGGCCTTGCCTATAGTCACCTTAAGCTCTTGTTTTTTGTAACGGCTCCTCGGCTTTTGTCTATTTTTTAGCAAGTGGAGTGCAGTTCACTCAGACTGAGAACAGGCAACTGATTCAGCCAGTCATAGATATTTTTAATGTGGTTGCTTTGGCAGCATGTCCAGGATGATGAAGAGCCCTCCAGTGAGCTTTAATGCATTTGGCTGAATTGCAGTTATACACCTGTGCTGTGCATTCATGTTGTTGCCTCCATCAGCAGTAAAATCATCAGTGTGCCAGAGGTTTCACTGAGAGCCTAAACCATAACAGAAGCACCACCAAGCTTGAAACATGATATGGTATAATGAGTTTTTGCTCATTTCACCACAATTTCCCTTTTCCACCTTTTCGACAGAGGTAGATTTGTGTTGCATCAGCCCAAATCCACACTTCAGTTTTCTTTTTACATCTTTGCTAAAACAGCAATAAGGCATCAAGCGTTCAACTGTTCCGTGGAGTCATTTTTCTTCAATTTATCATTCCCATCTATAAGGACAATACTCAGGAAATTATTTGACATTGTTTGCCAAATAATTTCCTGAGTACTGTCCTAATACAACATGGATATAATACAACACAGATTTTTGCTCAAGTCTAATAATCTTTGCTATTGTCACCACTTCTCCCTGTGTTGTGACAACTCAGTCTTAGTTTAACTAGAACCATTCTGTGTATGATTTAGAACTGTTTACTGTACACTTGTCTGATTATTTTTGGGTCTTATGTGTTATGCACTGTGTGTTAAAATGCTCCCCCACAAAGTTTTTCACTGCTGACATGAAATTACTAACATTAAAGATGAGACTTGATATGTCATTATTATACTATAGCTTCAGATGTGAAGGAAGTAACTGTAAATCTGACATAGTTGGGGATCCAATATTTGTATAAACTTGAAATATAGTAAACCAGAACAGACACTTTTGCTACAGTTCATGGAAACACTAACATTTGGAAATCTTCTGACAGATCATTAGCTCTGTGCTAATGAAAAAGCCTTATGCTTTCTTACCTGCCTCTGCTGCCTGTGCTGGAGTTGCTGGAAGGCCGTGCTGGCGTATGGGCATTAGACAGACCTGCAGGCAAAAATAAAATGAGGTAAAAATCACCAGTGATCACTTCTTATCCTTGGAAGACTTTAAAGCTGTTTAATATTTACAGGGTATTTAAAGAGAAAAATCACTATCATTTACACCAAAGGATATATAGATATAAAAGTCATCAATGTGACCCAAAATTATCATGTTTATCTGTATAAGCAATTCCTGAATGACTGTTAGTAATGTATCACTTATTCCTTTTTCAACTTTAGCATGCTGGAAATAAAAGTATAAAATGATATTTAAACTGAACACATTTTTAGATGCGAACAGAAACCCCTCACCCTGAAGCACCCATGTGAGTACCTGAAGATCCCGGAGAGTGTGTAGACAGTCCGGGTGAGGGGTTCATGTCCACTGAGCCCAGCTGAAGCTGTGTGCTGGCTGTGATATAACGAGAAAGAAGGTTTCCGAGGTTGCTGGAACCTGCATCCTCCAACTAGAAAAAGTTTGAGAGAAAATCAAGTTAGAGAAGAGGTCAACAGATGTTATAATACCATGACATGGGGAATATACTTCACACCAAGTTTTAATTTTGGTCACTGTACCATATTAACCCACACGAGACTGTAGCTCTGTTTGTACCACTCGTAATCACATGGCACCTTTTACACACATATATACAGTCATGAGAAAAACTAAGTACACCCTTACCCAGAGGAATTAAGATAATAAGTAGCAGTCAGATACTGCTAATCAATTTCAAATTATTAACTGATCTTCAGCCAGTGTGACTGCATCTACAAAAGCAAAAGTTATGGTAGTTTGCTGGTCTGGAGCATTCAGGTGTTAACAAAATACCACTATCTAGGAGAGGACATCCAACAAATTCACCCCAAGGTTAGGCTGTTCAATGCTCAGAGAAATTGCAAAACACCCAAGAGCTATACGTCAGACTCTGTAGCATGTTAAATGTTAAACTTCATGGCAGTACTATTAGAAAAAGACTGCACAAGTCTGGCTTGTTTGCAAGGGTTGCCAGGAGAACATGGCAACAGGTATGCCAAGTTGCATCTAAACAAACCACAATACTTCTTGAACAATGTCCTTTGGACAGAAGAGACAAAAGTAAACATGTCTGGCCATTATACACACCACCACATTATGTGAAAACCAAACGCAACACATCAGCACAAACACCTCATACCGGCTGTCAATCACAGTTGTGGAGGGGTGATGATTTGGGCTTGTTTTGCAACCAGAGGATCTGGGCACCTTGCAGTCATTGAGTCGACCATGAACTCTGTATGCCAATATACTCTAGAGTCGAATTTGAGGCCATCCGTCCGCCCACTAAAGCTTTACCTAAATTGGGTCATGCAACATTACAATGATCCTAAGCAAGCAAGCAAACCTACAATATAATGGCTCAAAAAGAAAAAAAATAAAAGGTGTTGCAATGACCCAGTCAAAGTACAGACCTCAAGCCGACTAAAATGTTGTGGCAGGATCTTAAGAAAGCTGTGCATAAACAAATGCCAACAAACCTCAATGAACTGAAGCAACACTATCGGAAACTCTATTCAGTCTTATGTAGGGTTGGGCGATAAAATGATAACATCTATCGCAACACAACTTTTTCTTAATAGAGAATTAAAGACATAGTCGATATGTCGACAGAACTAATGTTGTTCGTGTTTTTACAGACAACATGAAAAGCAAATCATAATGAGAATAGCACTGCTTAAATCAATCATGTGGCTGGAAAGGAGCTACAACCATGTTAGGTTAGGCTGCGTGTAGCCAGCAGCAAACCACATGCTAATGTTTGGGCTTCAGCAGCATTCAAAGACCTTTTTTGAAACTGGGGCAGTATCAACCATCTTTTATGGTGTGGTCTGCTAGGGCAGCAGAATCTCTGCTGACAGGAAGAGACCTGATAAACTGATTAAGGCGGCCAGCTCTGTCCTGGGGTGCCCCCTCAAGCCAATGCAGGTGGTGGGAGAGAGGAGAATGTTCGCTACGCTGACATCTGATGGACAACACTTCCCACTCCATGCACGGCACAGTAACAGCACTGAGCAGCTCCATCAGTGATAGGCTGCTTCACCAGTGGTGTCTGAGGAAGAGATCCTTCCTTCCCCACTGCAGTTTGAATGAATAACCAGCAGTACTCTCAGCAGACATCACCAATATGATGTCACTGTGAAAATTTAAAACACACCACCACACACACACTTTCTGTGCATGCACCTTTGGCTGCTCCCTTGTATTCTCCCCCAGGGGTTCACAAGGGATTAATCTGTATTGGTAATTTGACAGAGGTTTTACACCGCATGCCCTTCCTGACCCTCTATGGTGAAAGGGGCTCGTTGTCCCTACCTAGAATTGAACCAGGGACCCTTTGCTTGTAAGGTGAATGTGTAAACCACTATACTTTATTTCTTTCTGTAAATAATGAATATTATGTAAGCGTAAATAATGTAAGATATGTCAGGTAAATAATGTAAAACTTTAGAATTTTAAAGCATAAGGTCAGTTTTTCCTATGTTAATCTATTAATATTATTATCATTATCTTTTTTTATTCTGGTGTGATAGCTTTGTTATACTGGTGTGCTGCTGAAACACCTGAAATGTCCCCACTGTGGGACTATTAAAGGAATACCTTATCTTATGTCTTAAAAGCTTCTCTCTGCTCTGATAAGACTTTAGTAGACATACATCTTTCATTTATTTGAAATACTGTTGGATAATATTCTACAGTACATGCGTCAGGAGTTTGCATCTTCTCCCTGTGCTTGCGTGAGTTCCCTCCGGGTGTTCTGCCTTCCTCCCACAGTCCAAAGACATGCAAAGGGGACTGAGTTAATTGGCAATTCTAAATTGACCATTGGTGTGCATGTGCGCGTGAATGCTTGTTTGTCGCTCTGTGTTGGCTCTGCGACAGACTGGGGACCTGTCCAGGGTTTACCCTGCTTTTCGCCCTATGACAGCTGGGATAGGCTCCACCCCCCCAGGACCCTGAATTGGATAAGTGGAAGAAGATGAAATGAGTTAACTGTAAATATTACACAGGTAATGTTAAGTTTATCATTAATTATTTTCTTGGTATCCACTGAATGTTTTTAGCTTACAGTCCTCACGGTACAGCGCAAACTCCATGTTCTGGATTCGCTTTACAGCAAAAGTAAAACTGAGTGAGGACATAGCTAATGCCTGCATCTGTTCAGCCCAGTAGAACCATGAGTTTAAATGAGACAGTTTCTGCAGAGGGGGATCCAAATTCAGGATACTAAGGGATAAGTACCTTCAGCTGCTCCCTTGTATTCTCCACCAAGGGGTCACCACAGCACATTTATCCACACTGGTAATTTGGCAGAGGTTTTACACCAGATGCCCTACCTGACACAACCCTTCATGGTGAGAGGG
The DNA here is from genome assembly GCA_015106775.1 of Etroplus canarensis. Classification (NCBI taxonomy): domain Eukaryota; kingdom Metazoa; phylum Chordata; class Actinopteri; order Cichliformes; family Cichlidae; genus Etroplus; species Etroplus canarensis. The sequence continues at coordinate 6,347 of VUQH01074799.1, forward strand.
GCTTGTATCCCCAGCTGGAATCAAACCAGGGACCTTTCGCATCACTATGCTAAGTGATAAGTACAAGCATGAAATCTGAGTCTTTAATAAACTGATTAAGGTAATGCACAAGTGATCAGCCAGCAAAATAGGCTACAAGTAGGGACAACTAGGAATATGTGGAAAGAAACAAAACTCTCAGAATCAGAATATAAAAAACTAAATAAAAACACAATAAAAACTAAGAAACTGGCTTGAAAGCTTGACAGATTAAAATGACACCACAATCTGGCAGATGACAGAAAGAGCAGGAGTGCATATACAAGGAATGTGACTAACTGATTAGAAACAGGTGGTGGAGAAAACTTCTGGGAAAACAACAAAGGTAGGAAGTAAGACTATGATGCAAGCAAACCATGGAGTACAAAATAAAAGAGGAAGTTTCAGAGCAAAAATCCAAACCATGACATTTTCTCCTTCATCACTTACACACCTCAGTGGCAGCAGAGCTAAATTGTTTTAAATATTTTGGGTTGAATAAATACATCTGTTGCAATTTGTTCTGTCTAAATAAACTAAACTGACTGCATATTGTATAAGTGCAATGTGGGCAATATGAACAATAGACAGTTTATGGCAGCTATCACGTCAAGACCTATTTATGACACTTTTGGATGTGGAGGGGCCAGGGATTGAACTACCATTTCAGATTAATAGCCAATTAACCTTACAACTGGAGCCACAAAAAGGTGGAACTGAATTCAGAACTGGATGTGATTTCAATAAAACGCTCTCAAACCTCGCAGCGATTGGTAAGTATCATAAATTCTCATGTAATTCAAATTACTTTTGGTCCAATAGCTCACATGGTGAATTGAGAAGTTCATTAGTCAAACAGGCACATGACATTCTCACCACTCTACTTCTTCTTTTCAATATTTAACAGATGTTCTGCTTTCATTTATTCACCAGTTATTTGCAGTCTGATTAATTTCCACAGTCAATAAAAGCCAATACTTCCTGCAGATGTTCCACAATAAAAGCCTCCCAGAAAAAAGGGGGAATTCAAAGCTTTGAATGTGAAACATTTGTACAAGAAATGTGGCTTGACAGCAAATTTAAAAATGGAATAACAGAGAGGAAATAATGAAATAAGTCAATTTCTGTGTGTAGGGAGGGTATGTATGACGTAAATCCGTTGTGGTGCTGATGGATTTAAGGATGTGGAAACATGTCTTTTATTGAATTTGGAGAAATCACTGCATTTGTTTAACAGGAAACAAACAGTGAGCTACAATCGAAGCAAAACAAAAACACTAAAACTGAAATATAAACTTAAAACAAGAAAAATAAGGACTGAGGCCTGTCTCTATGAAAAGACTATCTCACTGCAGTTGAGGTACTGTAACATACTCATTGGCCACTTGATTAGACACATCTTGCTAGTATTGAGTTGCACTCTCTTTTGTCTTTAGAAATGCCATAATTTGTCATTGGATACAACAAAGTGCTGGAAATATTCTTCAGCGATTTTGGTCTATATTGAAAATCATAGCAATCATGCAGCAGCTGCAGATTTGTCAGCTGCATGTCAATGATGTGACTCTTCCATTCTGTCATATCCCAAAGGTTCTCTATTGGATTGTGATCTTGTGACGCTGGAAATGATTTGAGCTTTGTAACATGGCATATTATCCTGCTGGATGCAGCCATCAGAACATAGGTACACTGTGGTCATAAAGGGATAGACATGATTATGCTCTCAGGTAGGCTGTGGCATTTAAACAATGCTCAGTGGGTACTAAGGGGCCCAAAGTGTATCAAGAAGATATCCCCCACACCATTACACCACCAGCCTAAACAAGGCATGATGGATTCATATTTTCATGTTGTTTTACATCTAATTTTGACTCTGCCATTCCAATGTTGTAGCTAAAAATAACTTATCTGAGCAGGCAACGTTTTGGTCTTCTGCTGCTGTAACCCCTCTGCTTCAAAGTTCGATGTGTTGTGTGTTCAGAGATGCTCTCCTGCAGACCTTGGTTGTAACGAGGGGTTATTTGACTTACTGTTGCCTTCTTTTCATGTCGAAGCAGTCTGGCCATTTTCCTCTGACCTCTGGCATTGGCAAGGCATTTTTTCACTCAGTAAATGCTGCTCACTAGATATATTCTTTTTTTTTTTTTACCATGCTCTGTAAAACCTTAATATGGTTGCTCATGAAAATCCCAGCAGACAAGCAGTTTCTGAAATACTCAGACTAGCCCTAGTCTGGCACCAACAATTATCAAAGTCACCTTTTCCCCCCATTCTGATCCTTGGTTTGAACTTCAGTAGGTCGTCGTGACCACATCTACATGCCTAAATGCACTAAATTGCTGCAGTGATTAGACATTTGTGTAAACAAGCAGTTAAACAGCTGTACCTAATAAAGTGGCCAGTGAGCCTATGTTTTAAAATAAACAGTAAATTTTACAAGAAACAGTGTTGTCCTGTAACCTAAAGGGATATCATCATTAAAATTGAAAAAGAAAATTGAGATTATGTATGGAGTAAAACTGGAAAAAGGTTAAACAATCCTTGTGAGTGTGAGCACACTGCGTATCAGGCGTTCCTCAGCTGATCAACAGCTGAAAGCATTTATGGCAGCCTTTAACTGTGTCAAAACGCATGTTTGCCCTCTTTCCTCCCTTTTCCTCTCCCTCCTGTTTCCCTCTACCTTCCCTACACCCTTACGCTCTGCCTTTTCAATTCAGCTTTCCTCTCTAACAAGCACACAGGGTGAGAGTGCAAGCTGAAGTCAAAAGCAGCATGCAAAGAGAGACATGCGGTTCAAAACCTTGTCGTGACACGCTTTCCTCCAGCATGTCTTAACATCATTTCCCTTTCAGAATTTCCTCATCCCCTCCTCTTTTCTTGAATCATCAATCTCTTATTTCTTCGCCACTTTCAGACATTCATGAACTCCCAGTGAATGAAGCCGATTTTTTCCAGCATCTTATCATCCCAATACCTCCACTCTCCTTTGTCTCTCTGCGCTTTTCTCAGTCGTTTGCACTTTTTCTGCCCTCTTTTTCTGAAACCTCATCTCTATATCTCTCTCCCTCATCCCGTTATCACGCATGCGGTTAAATCAGATAGGCTGGATAAGTGTGGCAACGTGGCTACACAGATACCACAGGCACCAGGGAGAGCAAAAATCAATCACTTCACCCTTCCCTTTCATCAGCTATCTTTTCCCTGTCTTTGTAGCCCTCCCTTCCTCCTTCAATCTTCCTGTTCTTCTGTCTCACAGCATCCTCCTCTTCATTATCTTCTGAATACCATTCAGCATTTCCTTCCTATATCAATATGTTGCTTTTTCCCTCCTTACCCTCCAAAAAAAAAGATGCCTTCCCTTTCTCCCTCATTTTTTTCATGGAGAGCACAGATGCCAACACATCTTTCCCACATTTCCTTCATTTGTGCTGCACGTCTACTTCAATAGTGCAAGACTTTTTGACTGACAGCAGCTGGCCTGTCAAAGACAGGGAAGTCAAGAAAAGAAGAGGACTGGGAAGCAAAGAGTAAGGGACAGAGAGAGGCACATGGAGAAGGGAGAAGTGAGGGATGGAGAAAGACATTTCTAATTCAAAGAGACGTGCAGTGTTTCCGTGGCAACTCGGTTTCTATAGAAACGGTCTTGCTAAAGATGCCATTAGTGTGAAAAAATACCTACTTACACGCCACTGCACTGTACGCACACAAATATAGGAACATATCCGTTCTTATGTGCTTAGTCTGCATTTGCGGAGAGAAAGCACACATAAGCGTGTTCCTGCTAGCAGTTTCATTCACTCACACACCTGAGGTCAATTATAATAGCTCAATTACAGGCCACTTATGCTGGTAGCTCAATTATAGGTTAGGCCCTTTGGGAAAAGAAGTGACAAATTGTCTTGCTAATATTATTAGCTGTACTAGAGCTGATTTTGTTTTGACTTTGCTCTTCAACTCATTTCCTTCAGATTAGGCTGAGGGGCCAAATTCTCTATACATCATCTCACTGACATTGACGTTCTGCAGAGTGCAACACCCACGCATCCTCATGCATACCTCTACAACATATGACTAAAACAAGCTAACTCAAACTGACAAAAGTGGACTGTATATGGTGTCCTATTCATCATATACACTGGGGCCTATTATGAAGTGCGAGTCATGTGTGCATATCCATGTAACATCTTCGCTGTTTTGTGGTAGACGGCTGATGAGTCAACATAATGAGGTCTCACTACAACAACGGAGAAAGAGTTATGTCACAGTTTCATCAGAACAAAACATCCCAGAACACCACCACACCATCCCCTAAGGTACCCAAAGGCCTGTAAGTAAGAAATATTCTTGAGCAATCTGCAAATTATTTCCAAAATGAATTGATGAATCATATCACATTTAAAAAAAACAAAAACACATTCAGCTTACTTTCACGTAAGAAAAGTAAAAGTATTACATCCTGACATGAGAAAAGCTTTAAAAAACAACTAGACATGACGACTTTTGCCCTCGAAAGACAATATCTCCCAGAACAAGGGCCCAAGGGCTTTTCTGGAAAGCATTACAAAGGCCTGCCTGTTCTCCACCTCCCCCTCACCCCCTTTCCAATCATACAATACATTCCAACTCAAAGACCCAGTAGTACTTACTGGGGGGTATGGATGAACTTGAGAAACAAGCTGATGTGTCCAAATGTGCATTGTGCATTACTCTTAATGCAATAAAAGTTGTGGAAAAATCATAGACTTAGGCTTTGTTCACAACTTGGTAGATTCAAATTTGACTAAATGCTGCGCTACAATCAGTGCTTCATGAGATAAAGTACACAGCTGCAATTAATGTCAGATTCCAGAACAGAATCAGATGAACCCAAGAAGTAATCTGTTGTGCCGAAGAGGTCTGATTTTTTCCTCATGATTACTGTACATTTAACCTATTTTAAATGTGTGAAAAAATCCAGATTTACTCATGGATCAGATCAAGATTAATTTTATTTCTATGTCTTTATGTGGACTACTCGGTAGGTATGAAAGTAGAAAACTAATTGATATTTGTTTCATACATATAAAATTTTGATGATTTTAACATTTTTTCCTGCAAATAACACTCATATTTGGACCACAAATTAAACAGCAACCTACTCTGGGGGTATATACCTACCAAATTTGGTGAGGTGTCTAGAAATCTGAAATGAGTTATTATGATAACATCACACAACAGCATGACCAGGTAAAAGCCATAATATCTCCTAACTTTGGTCTGGGAGATATAATTAGTTGATTGTCAACCTTTTCTATAAAATTTATAATCATTTCATTGACTAACTGTGCAGCTCAAATTTTATGTTGGATACATTAAAAAATATTTGTGGCATCATGTTTCATGTGACATGCAAGGGAAATAGCATAGGTGAACCTTTTTTAAATGAAGCATTACAAAATTACATTTTTAAAAAACCCACAAGAGGCGTCTATAGTGAGCCACATTATGGCTTGCTTTGAGTGAACTTTTAGTTTGCCCATGATCATATGCTTAATTTCCATTTAGCACTAATTCAGCATACCAATTGCTGATTCCAAGTAATCAAGCACAACATTAGTTCGGGCAGGCCATGGATTCAATAGAGCATCTATATGCCTTCTATATTTGTTGCCTTTCAAATTTAAATTTTTTTATATCGAACTGAGCACCTGTAACACAGTGTAATTTCCACACTGGGATTGATAAAGTATTCTGATTCTGATGATTCTGATTCATTTGGAGACAAAATCAGAGAAGCAAGGCTGAGCTGGTTTGAACATGTGCAGAGGAGGAATAGTGGATATATCGGACAAAAGACATTGAAGATGGGGCTGCCAAGCATAAGGAAAAGAAGAAGACCACAGAGAAGGTTTGTGGATGTAGTAAAAAATGGACATGTAGAGGATGGGTGTAACAGAATAGGATGCAATGGATCGGGTGAGAAGGAGACAGTGGACCCACTTTGGTGACCCCTAAAGGCAGCAGCCAAAAGAAAAAATGTTTAAGTTATTTTACCTCTACCCCAGCTCCTCTTTTTCATGCAGTACTTGACTTAATCAATATCATGTCTGGTGTCACTGGTACTGTGGTGGAGTCTTGCTGCTCGTATTCCTGCTTCTCAGCATATGCATCTGGCAGGGTGGGGAAGTGCCAGAACCGAACCACACTCCAATTTAGATTAGCCTTCTGCAAAATCGCTTTTTGAAGATAATGGCCCTGATTTAACTGTCCACAAAAAGTCTCAAAAGAAGTAAAAGAAAAGAAAACACAGTGAGGTAGCACAAAATCTTCTGGACTTTTTTAGTAATTAGTAACTGTACTTTGCCCTCATTAAATGCACTGGATTGTTAAAGCAAAATGCTGGTCTATAGTGTTAACACAAAATAACACTAACATAAAATACCCCCTACACTAACAATAAAATCAGTTTCCATGAAAAATGTTGATCTGATTGGCCTGAAAATTTTACCTAACTGCCATCCTACTGTGTGTGAATCATAGAATAGCAAATGATATGATACTGTACTATCACAAAACGTTTCCTTCAGTAACAATGGTATCATAATACCAAAATATTCCAAAGAGTACATGTGCGCATATTTATGTATTGACACTGTTTTCACTTGCTTGGAAGCTGCAGTGGGATAATTTCCAGGAGAATTTCATTTGTTATTTTTCACAGATATAAAAGAAAAACGTTACAGTTATTTATGTAAGTCGATCTACAACAGTGTCTTGACTGAGGACTCATATTTCTATAATTTACCATTTACACTTGCATTTCCCTCAGCATGTTAAAAATGCAAAATATATTGAATTCGCTTCACTTATATCCAAGCAGTGGCTTTGAAGGGTGAGAATGTAAGCTTTGAGCCGGTGCTTCCTGGGAAGCTCCAGCTTACTTTGATTCAGAACAGAAGAAAAAAAAGAGGAATAGAGGAAGATTAGAGGAAAGAGACGAGAGAGAAAGATAGAGATAGAGAGAAAAAGGATGAGGGAGAAAGGAAGGGATGGTGAGGAATCCACAGAAACAATAGGAAAAAATAAAAAAGACAGCCAAAACAGAAACTCAGAAACAGGCAGCAAATATACAGTAAAGCTGAACATTTGGGGATTTGGCACTCCCCGGCAGTGCGTGCTGAATGAACCGGACTGTGTGTGATAACACTCTGCAGGGTCTAACAGCTGCAGTGTCACATCGCCTCCTCACCTTGGTATCATCACCCTCAGTGTGAGCATACTCAGAACGAACTAACCTGACTCCTGACAACTACAGATCTCTTCAAAAAGTGAACGTGGTAAAATATTGACTAAGATTTCCTGATTGCTCTCATGGTCTATATTTTTTCATGTTTAGGTTATGTTTGTATTCTCATGTTTTGCCTGTTTATGCTCTGTCTTTGGTTATTCTGGTTTTTAGTTATGCTGATGCTGATGTTCAGTTTTATCATAGGGTGCTTTTGTTCTTAGGCTCAGGTCAGGGTCTTTTTTAGTTTTTCAGTTTTGATTTTTACTCTTGCTTTCCCTGTGTTTTCCATGTGTGTGTTTTTGAGTTACAGTGTACTTAGTCTTTTTGCAGTTCCTCTCTTATTTTGGTATTTCTCGTATCCTATGCATTGAGTTTAGTTTTGCTTCCTGTCTCCTCGATTGTCATCACCTGTTCTGCTCTCCCTCCTGTTTCTTGTAAGTCATTAGTCAGAGTCTTCTTATAGCCCTGTTTCTCTTCCATTTGTCGTCATGTTGTCTTTCTTATGGTGTGTGTCTCAGCTTCCTATGTTTCCTGCCCTGTTTTGCATCTCATGAAGATCTCAGCTCTGAATGAAAACTCATTTTGTGTTCTACTCACCATGCCTCCTGCAGTCCTTCATTTTGGGTCTTCAAACTCTAATTACCATCACACTGAGATTATAACAATCATGAGGTCCATATATGCTCTATCTACAGCAACTAAGGCTTATTTTATTTCTGTGCACTTGCATTTCAAATACCTTGTACTAACTATAGAACGTTGCCCCAAGGGTGAGGAACTGCTGATATTTAATACACAAGATAGATATTGTGCTGTAGAGTCATTGTATAACTCAATCAGTGTCATCATTTGGCTGTCTTAGCAACAGTTTGGAGACCTGGTTCTCTGCAGAGTGACAGTTTGATGGTTCTCTGGCTGGAAACTAACAACTTGAAGTTACCTGTAGTAGAGTGTGCATCCTGTACTGTATGATTTCCATCTGAGCGGAATTAAGCAAAGCAAGGCTTCAAGTGCACACAAACAGCCGATGTTGCTGTAAGCCACAGCAGGAGGCCCAAGTGCAGCGTAGCGTAAGTGTTGAGATTCAGGCCAAGGCTGATTGAGATAAGTGCCAGCGAAGGTGCCACTCACTGGGTGTCACTCTCACCACAGATAAAGACCACTGAGCCGGATGTGTCAGTCTCTCCTACTGGAGAGACTCGCCAGCTGTCACCAACAGATATTACTCGCCACTCTCCATCACTAACACACTCAGTCTGTGGCAAACAACCACACAGCTGAGGAGATATGCATGTAGCGCAAATGTTTCTGCATGCAGACACACATTCAGACAAAAGTGGTGCTTCTATTATAATGCTGAAAGCAAATTTCCAAAACTTTAAAAAGGGAATGAGTGATTCTATCGGCTAGCTTTCTGCAAAAAGACTCAACATGAGACAGGGTTACATAATCAGCATTTGCTCAGGTGGTGGAGTGGGTGGGCTATTAATTGAAGGGTTGGGGATTTGATTCCAGATTCTCCCAGGCCACATGTTTAAGTGTCTCTGAGCAGCACATTCAACCCAAAATGGCTCCCAAAAAAGGTACTATGGACTTAAGATGTATTTTTATTTCACAAAGTATTCCTTTATAATCCATGTGTAGCTGTGGGTGACATACAGCAAGCGTACAGCAAAAAAGAATGGCTGTTATTGTATTGATATTATATCCAAGTATTTTTATAATTTTTAAGACAGTTATTATTCATTAGTTATTGTATTGATATTGTTACCTCTTTAACAGCCATACATTCGTATATTGTGTCTTCTGGAATTTCTGGTTAAGTGGATGTATGTAAAACAATGTCTTCACAGCCTGCTAAAAAAAAGAAATGCAACCACAGCCAAGGTACTGGAGAAGAGAGCCCGGGCATTGGTCAGGAGGAACAATGTGGTGTTTGTCCTGGTCATGGCACATCAGACCAGCTCTTTCGAATTAGAATAGATTTAGAACTGGATCTCATAAAAGCTCCTGTAGGTGAAATGTGCAGCTGGCTCAATGCACAATCCACTGTTGCACACACACAACTAAAGACCCTTTTCTGTAACATGCATGAAATGGTCTCATCTATAGTACAAAGCAGAAGGAAGTTCCACATACATTCCACTTTTAAAAACTTTTCTTTCTGTATTTTGTGCTTCATTTCCACTCTTTTGTTTTTTATGCTGAAACTGACAAAGTGAAACAGTAGAAGTTGATGGAAATTGCACCTACAGACACTATGGAGCAGCACATTGTGGAATTGTGTGGATGAAAGAACAAAACTTCAATACTGCACCAAAATGTTTCTTTCCACTACCTCCTCCATTGCTGCTGCTCTCTCTTTGCTTATCTCAGTCCCAACAAATGGAGGTTCGCTGATGAATGTAAATGACTGTTCTCCCCTGTTCCATGCAATTAGAACAAACTCAACCTTCCTGCCTGTTTGGGATTAAATACCCACAAGTCAGCCAGCGCTCTCTTTATTTAAGAGACCTTCCTTAGCCTGATGCAAAAGCATGAAAACTACCACATTGTGTGACAGCACTGGGTCTTATCTTTGTACCTTTTATCTCTCACTGACTGTTTTCCTTTTTTATCACTCTGTATTCCCTAAACATAACAAACACTACCATGATGAAGGTCAGTTTCATGAACAATGACAACTAGCGCTCCCTTTATTGTGTACAAAAATATGAATTCAGCATAATGGGAAATAGTTTTATATTTGAGTGTAAAATGACACAGAACTTTTCAGGCTGGCTGAAACATTTTTGAGGCTACAAGGACAAGCACTTGAAAACAAGGCTTTAGGAGCTGAAAATTGTGAAGTTAAAGAAAGAATATGGTAGAAAACACTGTTACTAGTGTATAAGTTATGGCCTTTGGTATCATAAAAATATATTATACAGATAATTTCAGGCTTTGCTGAGTAAAATTCTATGATTACTTGCCATAAGTGAGGCATCTGTCAGCATTAATATGTTCAGTCCCACAGGCAAAGGCTTGATGTTAAGATTTAAAACCAACCAGACAGCAGCTGTGATTGGCACATAAACAGAAGAACACAGAACACAACAGGACAGTCCGTCACTCAATCTGATCAATGCTTGTTTTTAAAGGTCGTGGGAGCAGATTCTTTGTCAGCTGGTGATCACAACAAGTCCTCTAAACTTTAAAAAAAGCATTTTTTCGTCACTGTCTTTTAAAACAGCACATTTGAGCTTCTCTTAATCTGACGTTCCCATCGGCAACGGGGAGTGCTTTCCAAGAGAAATGACTCATAGTAAAACCGTGTTCTTATTTTAACCACTATTTTTAACGCTGCTAAAAATCAACATTTCACAGTTGCGATGTAACAAATTAGGAAGTATAATGTGAGAGGGACTGAAATTTTATAGCCATCAGCTTCACTGTTCAGTTTAATCTAGAAACCTATCAGCTTGTCTGCAAATCGGATGATTTCAGGGCTTCTAGTTTATTAGCCAGCTGATTATTATCCATTAATTATGCAAATTCCTTTGCTAATAAAATGTAATGTGGGATTTATGGTCTATTGGTATCCATATTTGTAGGTCTTTGGCTATACAGAGTGAAGGCCTATGGGAAGGTAAGCAACACAGACGTGCAATCCCTATGTTGACGCTATGAATCTATGGATTTCTTTGTATGTCATGAATTTTGTGTTCTCTGCAGCAGGGGCTATGCTTAAGAACCAACACAAACCTAAACAAGAGTAGTCCACATTACTGGGTGTTTCGCTTATTCTTGACACTGCCCCCTAGTGAAAGTGCACAGCAACAGCATGAAGGTGAAGGTCTGTAAAGCTCTGGGTAGCACCTACAGACTACAAACACACAACCATGCCTGACGTATAAAAGGTTTTTATGTGGATTCAAGGTTGCATTTTGGCAAAGCATTTTTTTTGCTCCTAATACAGGATTCATAGTACTGTGTTTGTGTCCATTTGCATGAGTATTTAGCTACATAGACTAAAGGATTATGGGTACGTAGCCTTCACAAATGTGCTTGTGTGTGGTCCCCAAAAAAACCAAGAGCTGTCATGGTGGTTATGTCCATCTTTTATATAAATTCTATGGAAGAACTGTTTTGTATATGAAAATAATTGATTTGGTCTGAAATCCAGTAGCAGAGAGCACATGAGAGGTGTTTGTCTAATCTGTGTTTGCATGGGCTTCCAATAGAGGTTCTTGTCAGGACAAAGTAAATATACACCAATGCTTATAATCAAAAGCATGACAAATAGAGTCAATTTTCTTGAGAGGAAAGGGTCATTGATTAATATGTATGTACATGACTGGTCTCAAACTATTCAGTTGGAGAGGAATCTAAAATACAAAAGCTGGCTGCTGTTGTATGGTGTCATGAAAGGCTAATCTGATTTCATTTAAATCATATTCCATATTTATTTAATAAGATTAGCTGGGTAATTAGGCTTCATATATTGGAATGCTCAAAAGCTAGATAGTTACTACTGGCAGGGAGAAGCAAAGTGAAGCTCCCAAAGCCTCCTGACAACCTGTTGTAACCAAGTGCAATGAACAGAAGTCTCCTGTGATCTCCAAAATTACTCATACTGTCCACGCACAGCACAGCGGCTGATAAAACGAACTCATTATAAGGATAGAAAGAAAAGGAGGGAGAGAAAGAGAAAGTGAGAGGAAAAAGGGATGTGCAGCTCATTTGAAGGGCACAATTAAAATTTAGAAATTTATCAGAAAAAATTCAGAGTTGAGAGTAAGCTTATTGTATGTGCACAGCCTCAATTCATGGGACAGTGAGAGTGGATCCACATTCACAAACGGTTTATGAATGTGGATCTCTTAAAATTTCAGCTGCTCCCATTACAGGTCGCCACAAAGGATCATCTGCCTCCATCCCATCCTATCTCTTGCATCTCTGTTGTCACACTAACCCTCTTCATGTCCTCCTTCACTACATCCACAAACTTTCACTGTGGTCTTCCTCTTTTCCACCTGCCACCTGGCAGCTCCGTCTTCAACATGATTTGCTCAGTATATTCACTTTCCCTCCTCTACACATGGTCCCAACCATTTCAGCCTGGACTCCCTGACTTTGTCTCCAAATCGCTCAACCTGAGCTGTCCTTCTCCAAACCATACATCATGGCATGCATCACTACCATTTCATAGTCCTCCCCTTTCACTCTTGCTGCTATCCTTCTGTTACAAATCACACCTGACACTCATCTCCATCCACTCCACCCTGCCTGCACTCTCTTCTTCACGTGTCTTGTGCACTGTCCTCTGCTGTGGATGTTTGACCCCAGACATTTAAATTCATCCACCTTCACTACCTCTATTCCTTCCATCTTCGCCTGGCTTACTCCTTCTCTTATATGTGCTCTGTCTTGCTTCTACTGACGTTCATTCCTCTTCTCTCCAGTGCATACCTCCACCCTTCCAGGCTCTCTTCTACCTGCTCCCTAATCTCAATACAGATCACAATGTCGTCTGCAAATATCATAGACCACAGAGATTTGACCTCATCTGTCAATCTGTCCATCACCATTGCCAACAAGAAGGGACTCAAAGCAGATCCCTGATGTAATCCCACCCCCACCTTGAACCCATCTGTCATTCCTACTGCACACCTCACCACTGGCTTCCTGTCTTCATACATGTCCTGCACCACCTCCACATACTTCTCTGCCACTCCTGACTTCCTCATACAATACCACAGGCGCTCTCTTGGCACTCTATCATATTTTTTTTCTACAAAGACACAGTGCAACTCCTTCTGACCTTCTCTATAGATCTCCATCAGCACTCTCAAAGCAAAAATCTAGTGTCCAATTTGAAAGAGGGATCTAAAAAATAATTATAATTTTTAAAAATAATGAGAAAAGGGAGTGAGAAGGAAGAGGGCTGAGATAAGGAAACGACGGGAGCCCCACACCTTCTTACCTTCTTTGACCTGAACCTTGTGTGTGTGTGTGTGTGTGTGTGTGTGTGTGTGTGTGTGTGCGTGC
>VUQH01074800.1:0-10721 GCA_015106775.1 Etroplus canarensis
GGCGATCTGGGCTTGAGGCTCAGGGAGCTGCAGTGTTCGGGAGGAGGGTGCGGCTCAGACGAAGGTGAAACAAATGGGTTTTAAAATAAACACCTCCAAGCTAAATCTGTAATTGTTTAACTTTTTATTTATTGTTTTTTTTTATTTGCAATCTGTTGCCCAGACGACCGTCTCTCCGTGATGTCGTGGCGCTCGGCGGCCTCCTGCTCCATGGCGTCCGCCGTCCTGGAGCGCGCCCAGAAGAGACGGGAGGACTTCTGGGGGAAGAGATGACCCGGTTGAAAGTAGCGCGTTCTGTCTGTAGAGCCGAGTCGGATAGCGATGATAATTTATAGATGAATTTTAATAGAGAGAATTGTGTATTTTTATAGATGATTTTTCTGTTTCGCTGGATGTAATCATGTGGGCTTTGTAAGAATTTACCGTTCAGAGTGATAAAACACTGACTCATTTTGTTTTTTGTCCTTACTGATGACTCAGCTGCTGCGTGTTTATACTGTCGCGGAAACAATGTGGATGAGTTGGTTGGAAACTGGTTTTCTTCTCAGGTTTTGATGGAATGAGGTCAAACCGACCAGTCGTGTGAACATTTCCTGAAGGTCCTGACTGTCACTGGCTTTCTTCTCCTTTTCATCCGCCTCTGGATTTTTTTTTTTAAACTGGAAAGTTGCGTGTCCACCAAAAGTCCAAGGAAGTTTTTAGTTCCAGCCACTCATGCCCAGGAACTTTCCAAAGTAGTACACGCCCCTGTACTGCTCTGTTATCTGCAGTTAGTCAGGAGGTGTTCCTTTAAAGCACACTGCTTTCTCCTCCATAATCCTTTATTGCATTTATTTTTCTTTTGCCTTCTTCTTCAGCTGCTCCCATTAGTTGGCGCCACAGCAGATCATCTGCCTCCAGCTCACCCTATCCCTGCATCCTCTTCCCTCACACCAACCCTCTGCATGTCCTCCTTCACTACGTCCATCAACCTTCTCTGTGGTCTTCCTCTTCTCCTCCTGCCTGGCAGCTCCATTCTCAACATCCTTTGTCCAATATGTCCACTATCCCTCCTCTGAACACGTCCAAACCATTTCAGCCTGAGTTGTCCTTGTGATGGACTCATTTCTGATCCTGTCCACTCCCAGGGAAAATCTCAACATCTTCAATTCTGCCACCTCCACCTCCTGTGTTTTCATCAGCACCACCAAACCATGCATCATAGCAGGTCTCACTACCATCTTTGTAAACCTTCCATTTCACTCTTGCTGCCATCCTCCTGTCACAAAGCACCTATTTTTGTTTTAACTACTTTTGTGCAGGTCCCTGCCTCAAAATCTTTCAGTACATAAACCGGCCTCTTCATTAGGTACACTCTGTTCAACTACTCGTTAATGCAAATCTCTAATCAGCAAATTTAGGCATGTTAAACAAGGTCAAGTCAACCCGCTGAAGTTCGAACTGAGCATCAGAATGGGGAAGAAAGGTGATTTATTAGACTTGGAATGTGGCAGGGTTGTTGGTGCCAGACAGGCTGGTCTGGGTGTTACACAAGCTGCCGATGTAATGGGATCTTCCTGCACAGCCATCGCTACGGTTTAAATATCCAGTAAGCAGTGGTTCTCTGGGAGAAGAAGATATACTTTTATTAATCCCCTACTGGGGAAATTACGGCATCTCTACACATGAGAGTTTGTAGATATGCGCACTTTGCATGCTTTGGAGTGATATAGATGCATACACACAAACGAGGTGAGCAGTAATAAGGCAGCCCATGACAGGCACCAGGAAAATGCCCTGTGGTCCTCTGCTTCAAGGTTGGACCACACCATGTGCTGCTCATGTTGACTAAGAAACTGAGGCTACGGTTTACACAGGCTCGCCGACATTTGACAACAGAAGACTGAAAAAAAAACTGCGACATTCAGATGGCAGGGTCAAAATTTGGCATAAATATCAACAGTTCAGACTGCTGCTGGTGGTATAATGATCCGGGGGGGATATTTCTTGGTACACTTTGTGGCCTTTAGTATCAAGGAAGGATGGTTTAAACCCCACAGTCTGCCTGACTATTGTTGCTGACCATGTCCATCCTTTTATGACCACAGTGTACCATCTTCTGATGACTGCTTCCAGCAGGATAACACACCATGTCGCAAAGCTCAGATCTTCTCAAACTGGTTTCTTGAACATCACAGTGAGTTCGCTGCACTCAAATGGCCTCCACGGTCAGCGCATCCCAATCCAAAAGAGCACATCCATGATGCGTCCACCACATCGTGGATGTGCAGCCGACAAATCTGCAGCATCTCTGTGATGCTGTCATGTCAACGTGGAGCAGAATCTGTAAAGGAATGTTATTCAGCACCTTGTTGAATCTCTGCCACAAAGAATTAAGGCAGTTCTGAAGACAAAAGTGGGTCTAAGCTGGTACTAGTGAGGTGTATCTAATGAAGTGGCCGGTGAGTGTGTGTTTATAGAGATTAATGTGTGTCTGTGGTGAGGTCATGAGGAGTCCCCTTGAACCAGTCTCATTTTCAGCCTGGGAGTCGGCAGCCTTGCCTCCTCTCCTCTCTGCACACACACACACACAGAAAACCTTCACATGGTTTCAGTTCCTCAGAAAAAGCAGGTCCAACCCAGTACTCGCAAGGTGTACCTAATGAAGTGGCTGTTGAGTGTATGAGGCCTGGACTTCCATCTATACATTGCACTTACAGCAGCTTTTATGACATTCCATTTTAAATCCATCGGCATTCATATGGAGTTGGTCCCCTCTATACCAGGTTCCACTCTCCTGGTAAGGCTTTCTACAAGATGTTGGCGTGTCTGTGGGAATTTTTGCCCTTTCATCCAGCGGGGCATTTGTAAGGGTGTGTGAAACACCTGAGTTCTATGATCAAGAGGTGTTGCCCAAGACTTTTGTCTGTATAGTGTTAAAAGCTGTGCAAAAGTTGGTATATTTTACTTCATATAATATACTTGGCAAAATATCCATGTGTAAATTGCCTGTCAAGTAATTCTGATTGTTCAAGGTCTCTCATGTTGAAGGGTCTGTACCTTACAACATAAAGGGCCCTGAAGAGACCACAGTTGTGAAATAACACTGTGTAAATGAAATAGTTTCAGCGTCTCTCACCAGGAATACAGATAAAAAGTTGAAGTGAATACTGAGCTTGGTGCAAAAAAAGATTAAGGGATTTACATTAATCCTGTGAATCATTCACACTGCAGGTCGAGCGCACAGTTTAGTATTTTTCATCAGTTTTGTCAAACCAGGAAAGAACAGAAAATATCCCTGGAAACTTTTTCCCACGCCTCATTCTTCAAAGGTTTCTCTCCTTGACGATTGAATCCTCTTTACAACAGTCGAGGTGACGTCGCTCTGCGAGGAAAGCAAACATCCAGATCTCTTCCTTGAGCGAGAGAAGCTGAATTAGCCAA
The DNA here is from genome assembly GCA_015106775.1 of Etroplus canarensis. NCBI lineage: Eukaryota > Metazoa > Chordata > Actinopteri > Cichliformes > Cichlidae > Etroplus > Etroplus canarensis. The sequence goes on from VUQH01074800.1 coordinate 3,424, forward strand.
CCGCCAGCTCTATGCAAACACACAATGGGCCGTACTGTATGAGGGGTATGAATGACAGCGGGAGCAGCTGTGAATTCCCCTCATAACAAAGTGCGGCCCAGAGCAAACAATGTAAAGCTGGGCACATGTGCATGGGCGTCTGCTCTCCTGTGACCTCATCATAATGTGTGAAAGTCCTGTGGTGGAAAGATGATGACACTGCATGTATAACCGTGTTTCTGGGGTCATGGAGCGAAGTGTACATAAAGCAATCATTTAAAGAGTTTACTGGAACACAAACCCCTCTCTCACCGTGGACGGTTGCGTCAGAAAGGGCATCTGGCGTTCAACCTTTGCCAAATTACCGATATGGATTCATCCGCTGTGGCGGCGCCTTGGGAAGAAAACGAGGGAGCAGCCAAAGGTGCTTTGAATTAAAAAAGGCAGAAGGCATCTCCTGGACCTCCTACTCAGAGGAGGTCCAGGAGATGCTGCAACTCTTTTCCAGCTCTTCTGGTGTCCACCTAGAAGAGCTGGAGGTGGCAGCTTGGGAGGTCAGGGTGTCCCTGCGCGGGATGCTGCCCCCACGACCTGGATAAGCAGCAGAAAAAGGATGGATGTATGACTAAACACCATCCTTTTTTTGTTAAAAATCATAAACATTTTCTTAAACAGTCTTTTGATTCTGTTTCCTTCATTTGTTTCTACAGCTGTGTAGGCCTATTTTTTTTTACCTTATTTTTACAAATGTATCCATTTACCTTCACATGAAAACACCACAGACACTGTGTGGTTAAATTCACAGTCATCAATACTTTTATTGGCTTTTCTCTGTGATTTGAAGGATATGACATTTTTATCCTAGAAAATTGTCTGGTACTGAACGTAAACCTACGAAAATAAACATCCTATGACTATTAGATAAACCTGAAGGTTGAAATGTAAAGGTTTTATAATGCCCACGGTACACTAAGATAAAATGATGACTTTAAATTACTTTTTTAGACACACATTAAAGCCAGCTTCTCTTTTTCATTAATGTTTTGCAGAGTTTCACAGTGGTGCTTTTAGGCAACTATAATTAAGCACACACGCTTAATGGCCAATTTATTAGGTACACCATGCTAGTACTTGCTTGGACCCTCCTTTGCCCACAGAACTGCAGTCATTCTTCTTGGCACTCATTCAGCAAGTTGCTGGAAACATTCCTCAGAGATTTTGCTGCATATTGACTGGGCAGCATCACAGTTGGCTGCACCAGAGTTATTACAGTTTTGTATTTTCTAATTAGTTTTAATTTTTATTTTGTTTTGAGTCTGTGTTTTTCAGTTCAGTTTAGTTTCGGTTAATTTCCAGAGTGAGTTTGCTCATTTCAGTTTAGTTTTTATTGTTTGAAAATGTTTAGTTTTAGTTTTAATTAGCTTCAGTGTTAGTTTTCTTGATCATTATAATATGGATGGTATTTGTCAGGGGAATATTTAAGATGTTTAAATCAGAAATTACAATATGAACACAACACTTTGTGATGACAGATGAGTCACAATCATGTAGACATCCTGAGTCTCAATAAACAGAAGCACCAAAGCCTCATCAGACAGACTGACTGACCAAATTTAACCCAACTGACTAAGACTAGAACTAAGAACGTTTCCTGTATGTTTTTACTTTAGTTTTATGAACACACAATGTCATTTTAGTATTGATTTTTACCAAAAGTCCAGTTTTATCTTTTATTTCAGTTACCTAAAATTATCTTTGCATTTAGTTTTAGTAGTTATTTTAGTTAACTATAATAACCTTGGGCTGCACATCCATGATGAGAATTGCTGGTCCACCGCATCCCAAAGATGCTCTTTAGGATCGAGATCTGCTGACTCTGGAGGACCCCTGAGAACAGTGAACTTATTGTCATGTTCAAGAAAGCAGTGTGAGATGATTTGAGCTTCGTGACATCAGAAGGTGGCTGCTTCCATCTGTGGTCATAAAGGGAGGGACAGGATCAGAAACAATACTCTGGTAGGCTGTGGTGTTTAAACCATGCTCAAGTGGCACTAATGTGCCTAAACTGTGCCACGAAAATATCCCCCACACCATCACACCACCAGCAGCCTGAACTGCTGATACCAGGCAGGATGGATCCATGCTTTCATGTTGCTTATGCCAAATTCTGACCCTACCATCCAAATGGCACAGCAGAAACTGAGACGCATCAGACAGAGCAAAGTTGTCCCACTCTTCTATTGTTGGTGAACCCATGTGAACTGTAGCTGACAGGAGTGGCCTTCTGTGGTCTTCTGCTGCTGTAGCCCATCTGCTACATGCTGTGCATTCAGAGATGCTCTTCTGCATACCTTAGCTGGTTATTTGAGTTCCTGTTGCCTTCCTATCAGCTTGGAGCACTCTGGTCATTCTCCTCAGACCTCAACAAGGCATTTTCTCCCAGAGAACTGCCACTCACTGGATATTTTCTCCAGTGAGTGGCCAGTCAGCAGCTTGTGAAACACTCAGATCAGCCATCAACAACCCTGCCACGTTCAAAGTCTCTTAAATCCCCTTTCTTCCCCATTCTGATTCTCAGTTTGAACTTCAGCAGGTCATCTTGACTTCGTTTTACATGCATAAATGCATTGAGTTGCTGCCATTTGATTGGCTGATTAGACATTTGCATTAATGAGCAATTGTACCTAATGAAGTGGCCAGTGAGAGTACACAAAATGGTAAAATTAAAAACAATAAACTCGCAGTTTTTATATTGTTTGGGTTGGTGTGAGGGAAGAGGATGCAAGGGATAGGCTGAGATGGAGGCAGATGGTCCGCTGTGGTGACCCCAAACAGAAGCAGCACAAAAAAGAAGAAGAAGATTATAATGCAACTCCAACAAAATAAATAAAACCAAAATTGCTGAATCATTTTGCATCGTTAAAAAAAATCCTCCCCACATAAAGCCTCAGATAGTGATTCTGTTTTAGGGCAACAGGAAATGCAAAACATCAGAAAGTGCACTTTTGTGTTGTGGTTACACCGAAAATCATTGCACATTTTTTTTTTTTTTTGGTGAAAACAACCAGCAGCTTTTTCATGAAAATGCAATTTTAGATTAGCTGCAGCTGCATGGAGAACACGAGTTATTTTTAAACAGAAAAATCCTTGTTTGGAATAATCAAAACTTTCACCAGCTTTGCTGACTTGTTCTTCCCTGCAAACTATTTGAGTCTGCGGTCACGTCCTCTGATTGCTAACTGGGTGCCCCACTTTATAACCTGCTGCTTCCTCAAAACATACATGTTGCAATAAGTCATGACCGAGACACGGAGCCCATGCAATATCATTTGATGCGAGGCTGTTCTGTTTTACAGCAAACAGATCAGCTTGTTCTGTTTGAGCTGAAGAATCTTTCTGCAAATACACAGAAATGTATCTTTTTTACCATTTCTAACATCTTCAAGTGTCCACAGACGACAGATAAACTCTGCAGCTTTGTGCCAAGCTGTGAGCCTCTTAATCCCACGATCAGTCTCAGAGGGATTCTCACTTGCTCAGCCAAGAAAATAAAAAAGTCCAAATAAAGGAGAAGGATACTCGATACTACACTTCAAACCAGGAAAAAGTAACATCCCAGAACTCAGTGAGCGCTGAGGGGAAACTGGGTGTTGGCATCAGTTCAACGAGCCAAAGAGTAGATGTGATAACAATGTCACTGATATAGAGCTAGATTGTGCATGTGTGGTTGATGTGTAGGTGACATAGAGAGGCAGACAGTGTTGCGGAGTGCCCCAGGGATCTACACTGGGTCCCTTTATATTCTTTTATTTAATTGTTTATTTGTTGGCTTTCCTTCTGCGATATCGTTTGCAGACACTGATATGCAGATTATACACCTCTGCTTATCCTGATATGCTCTTGCATAACCGTGTTAGTTGTCCAAGAATGGTAAGATATGCAAGGCTTTTGTGAATATATTGACCACAACTCCCTGCAGTTGTCATGTGACCACTATATACACTGTGTATATCCCCAAAAAGCCCTGACCTCATTTGACATGATGTGAGGCTATGGCCATGGCCAATTTATTTTTTTATGCTATTTGGATGATTAAGAAGTGATGTATGCGGCAGCAAATTTGAATCTATATTATCCGTGATTTTTTTTTTCACCAATATCAGCTGCAACAACAGCAGATGGCAGTGGTGGCAGACATTGCATGGTGTCACCATGAAAGTATTTGATCCCACGATCAGTTTGGTTTTTGTTTCATGCAGACTGGATGGATCATCACAGAGATATGGCTAAAAATACATCAAATAGTCTTTGTACAACTGCAGCAAAAACTGATTTGTAGCATTGGAGGCTCTCCTCTACCTCCTCCACCTCCTCCGTACTCTCACTACAGATCACAGTGTCATCTGCAAACATCATAGTCCACAGAGACTCCTGTCTGACCTCATCTGTCAATCTGGGCCCACTTGGAAGTGTACTCCTAGTGCTAGTCCCACGCCCATGTAATGGGAAGGGTTGTGTCAGGAAGGGAATCCAGCGTAAATTCTTTTCTGAATCAAATATGTGGATTTATAAATCCACATTGATACACTAGGCTACATCAGTAGGCTGCATCACACAGTGGATTGATGCTTCTGTGTTGGCTCGATGGCGTCGGCACGTCGTCGCCGTGGATCCTTCTGAAACCCTGTGCTCTAACCTGATGTCCACGTGAACTGGACTGGACGTGTAGGTATGAATGCTGGGGTGGCTTCAGACACTTGTCTAGGCTACATACAGAGGGATATGAATTGAGCTCGACTCAGTGATTAATCAGTTAGGGGGCCGTGGTTCTGTGCCTGATGGACCCGTTTGGTTTTCCACAGTCTGAGCAGTGTTACTGTATCTGGTTACAACGTTTCTTTAATTATTGTCTCGGTGCCCCTGTCCTCCAGGTTCAGACCTTCTGTCTTTCTCTTCTCTCTCTATCTGGGGTTGGGCAGGGCTCGGTAATTATCTCTGATTAGTCGTCAGGTGTGGGCGTGTCTAGGGTGGAGTGTGGTGACTCAGCTGTTTCTGATTATCCATCAGCTGGGTATTTAAGCCAACCAGTTGCCTCCACACTCCTCCAGCCTGGTAAGCCTGGCCAAGTTACGCTCTAAAGTTGCTGCTCGACGTGTGCTCTGTTCGCTGACCCGTTTCTCCATCGGCTCTTTCAGCCTGACCACGACCCCCACCCAGAAAAGCTCATGAGACCCTACCTGACCCACTCCCTCTTCTGATACCTTAGGACTTACCTTCTGCTGCTCTCCATGACCCCTCAGAACACGGTTACTATGCTTAAACCATCTGCACCATCCATCCATCCTGACATATAGTCAGATTTAAGGTGGAACTTTATCAGATTAAACTTTCTAACATCTGTCTCATGTGCACAAGTTTTAGGTTAAGTAGAAATTATATGTGGCAAAATCTCATGATTTGACATTTCTCATGTAATCTTTGATTTGTAAAACTTCAACTTAATAATTCTTAGGGGTAAATATCCGTTCTTTCTCTTTGGTGTTGGTACTCCTGATCTAATCAGCCAATCACATGGCAGCAACTCAGTGCATTTAGGCATGTAGACACGGTGAAGATGACCTGCTGACGTTCAAGCTGAGCATCAGAGTGAAGAAGAAATGTGATGTAAATGACTTTGAACGGGGCCTGGATGGTGGTCTGAGTGTTGACTGGGATTCTCTGCGGTTTACAGAGAACGGTCGGAAAAGGAGAAACTATCCAGGGAGCAACAGTTCTCTGGGAGAAAGTTCTCTACTCACTTACTGAGTACCATGAGGACAAGAGGAAGCTAAAGTGCAGATGTTATCTGATAGTCCTCTTCCTTTGCATCCCAGTGACCTTTGAACCTGCACTGATGGTCATGTCAGTTTGTGGTTTGGTAATAACTTGGGTTTCACTGGAGATACCTCCATCGTCCGTCACATCTTGAGCTGCAGGTTTCTTGTGAGACTCACAAATAGCTACCAGGGACTAGTAGTGAAGATTACCACAGTTTCTATAAATTTACTAGACTACCACATTTTTTCCTCATAAATGTGTACATTTTTAACTTTGGAAAATTGCGATTTTTTTTCAGAAATTGGCAGATTTGTGCTGGTAGATTTCTAAGTTTCATTTTTTAAAAGTTTCTCAATGTTTATTGGTAAATCTGAACATTTTTTACTCATAAATTTACCAGTTTTTAAGGGTAAATTTGAATTTTTTTCCCCATAAATGTGTCAGTTTTTACTTTTAAAATTGCCATTTTTCTCTTAAATTGCCTGATTTTTTGCTGGTAGATTTCTGAGTTTTATTTTTCAAAAATTTACCAGTTTTTACAGGTAAACTTTTACATCATGCCACAGATTTTCAGTTGGACTGAGGTCTGGGTTTTGACTTGGCCATTCCAACACATTAGCTGTGTCCCAATTCAGGGTCTGCATCCTGCGAAGGACGTGTCCTTCAAAGGCCGGGTAGGACACGTCCTCCTTATACCGCGAAGGCCGGAAGCAGCCGGCTGCAAAATGGGACGGTCAAAAAAACCCTGCGTTCACGCTACTCCCGTTGCCTAGCAACGGTAACACCAGCAGCAAGAGAGTTTTTCACAGCGTGCCTGACAGAGACACAAATCTCACTTTGATTTATTTAATTTTTACTGGAGAAAAGTGAGATGATTAAAGCGTGTTTTTAACATTAGCTAGAAAACAACAGATAATGTAGTTTGACTAAATACATTTTACTTTGACAATATAAATGCATTAAATATACAGACCAGTGTTGAAGTTTGTCTGTTTACTCAAATACTGTGCTTAAGTTAAAAAGTCAAAAGTATATTTATTTATTCATATTTTTTCACTTTATAACATCTCTGAAAAACATAGTTTCCTCCTGGGACAGTTTTCAGATTCTGACAGACTAATATTGCTCTTTATTAACACCTCTACACTGACTGAAGGCTGGAGCTGCATAGATTTAATTAATTCATTTAACTGCAACATAATCTTTAAAAACTCGATGGATATGAAAGTTTGTGATAAAATTAAATCTTCTTTATGAGCTGATAGATTTGTGTAATATAAAACTCTTAACTCAATAAGAGTTAACATATGAAGTATAATAACATATGAAGTAGTGTTTTAAACTACCCCAAAATATAAAAAGTAATGAAACCATCTACAGAAGTAAAATGTAACAAACGCATGAACATCATATCTGACAGAAGTGAAGAAAACACTCAGCTTATTTTGTTCATAGTTATTTACCAACATTTTACATTAATACACTTTTATTTTCATTGTACA
>VUQH01074804.1:0-10000 GCA_015106775.1 Etroplus canarensis
TAACCTAACCCCCTTTGCATGTCTTTGGACTGTGGGAGGAAGCCGGAGTACCCGGAGAGAACCCACGCAAGCACGAGGAGAACATGCAAACTCCACACAGAAGGGCCTAAGGTAGCCAGCTGTTGGATTTGAACCTAGACCCTCTTGCTGTGAGGCAACAGTGCTAACCACTGCGCCACCGTGCTGCCTATTATTATTAAAATTAGTCTCACTAATTCTAAAAGAAGTTCATTATACACTATCTATTATCTATTACTATAGCACACAGTGTATATCACAGTGGAGCATAATGGTTCCAAGAATAAAGTCCATGCCTTGATATATGGTGGCGGGTTCTTTCGGAACTGATCCCTGGCAAGAATGAGCTGGTATTTGGTAAGAGTACGCAGGTCCTTTTGGCCCATCACCCGATTCTGAACCAGACGAGACATGAATTTCTCCAGCACCTGGCACAACGGATGACAAACAGATACACAGGTTATTGATTGTAGGCCACTTCCTCTATTTGGGAGTAATGCATAATACCGACTAGTTGTATCCTACTAACACAAAGCTGGAAAGTGCGCACACACACACACACACACACACACACACACACACACACACACACACGAGTTTTGAGGTACACATAGGTTTGTTCTACTGATAAACAGCCTCACACAGACCAAATGAAAGCATGACTTCTTTGCACTAAATTGTGTTAAGAGTCTTTCTCATCTCCCCTGTCCTCGTTTCCTTATAATAGGAAAACAGATTGAAGCAGTTTGTCCAAGAGACAGTTTTATCAGCATCTATTTATTCTCATGAGTACAGATAATGGGAGGCTGGGTCATTCCAATTTCAATTTCAGCTGGGTGGAAAAGCAGCTCCAGAAAGTGAACGGAAAATTGCACTGAAAAAAGTGGGTTACCCAGTGGAATCAACTAGTGCATCAAAAAGAAATTTTATAACATATTGCAAGCAATTTTACTTGTTTTGGGGACATTCAAGCATCAGAATTAACAAACTAAATATGAAACTCTTAAATTCATCCCATAAAAGGTACTGTAAGGCAAAAAATTTATTAATATTACATTAAATCAAATATTCAGTAGAAAGAAACAGTTACATTAGTTAGAATGACTATTTTAATTACCCATTCACAGACTAGCAGATGCTAGTTTCACTGTGTCTTTTAGGGCTTAACACTGCGTGCCACCACAGTTTGAGTATTTTGAAAATTAGGTCAGAGAAAAAAGGCTAAGATGGTTTGGACATGTGCAAAGCAGGAACAGTGGATATATTGGACAAATGATGTTGAAGATGGAGATGCCAGGCAGAAGGAAAAGGAGAAGACCACAGAAAAAGTTCATGAATTCAGTGGAGAAGGACACGCAGAGGCTTGGTGAAGCGAATCCAAAAGAATACTAGGAGAGGAAGCAAGGGATAGGGTGAGATGTAAGCAGATGATCAGCTTTGGCGACCCCTAAAAGGAGGAGGAGGATGAAGAAGAAGATGAAGAAGACGAAGACGAAGAAGACGAAGACGAAGACGAAGAAGACTTGCCAGTTCCAGCACTAATAGCAAGAGGCATAAATTCAGTAACGGCAATGACACAGTAGCTCAACTGACTTACGATCCATCACAGTTTGCAGGTTATTAAAGTGTGTGAAGCACAGAAAGAAAACTAGGTCCTCACAGTTGCCAGTAAAGATATATCCCTAAAAGTCTCCAGTTTCTTAATGAATGCTAACGTGATCAGACCCCACTTCACTTGATGTGAGACTAGATGCCATGATTAATTTGTTTTTAATGCAAATTTGAATGATTAAGAACCGATGTACACAGCAGCGAAGTTGCTTCTATAATATCTCTCAATTTTTTTTATACCAGTTTCAGCCACAGCAACAGCAGACGACAATGACGGTAGACAAGTTCGTGCATTATTGGGCTCACACAAAGAATTTATGGTGCCAGCAGCAGTGGTGTTACAATGAAAGTAAATGATATTACAATCAAGACAACCTAGTTGCAAATTTGTATTTTCAAAATGGCTTCAAATCTAATCAGTTCCAGATCACATGGAGGTCTATGACAGTGCTAAAATTCAAAATCCTACTTACAATAGTTTTGTGCCATCACAATTACACAAAGGATTTGCGGTTCCTGGAGCAGCATCATATTCCTGCTTTTTGGGGATATAATGATGATTTTTCTTGCCATTGGTTGGATGTACGAAAATTAACATCCACTGAGAAGTCAAGGAGGCTCACAAAAAGTCATATCCAAGACAACTTCCCTAGTTCTTGACTAACTATAACCTAGCTCACAACATTATTACGCTATAAATAAACCTAATGACGGCATTTGTGTACAGATGGACACTCATTTTATGAACATTATAATTCAGACCAATACTCTTAGGAGTAGTGGTTCTTTTGAAAATGAAAAAGTGCCCACAAAATGACAAATATGACCTCGAGCAAAATTCTAGTGAAGACATGTAAGTTATTCATTGTGTACACGTTTTAGTAAAATCTGTCCAATACTCTTGGAGGAGAAGCAATTGTGATTTGAGGATGGACAGACGACAGACACCTCAATATGGCATTAGCTCGTCAGTCGTTTGGCCAGATGAGCTAAAAAGGAACAGATAATGAATTAGAAATTAAGATATCCTCTTCAAGTGTAAACTGCACTGGACGGCCTGTCCCATTTGTCCTAAACCACAGCATGTTCCACCGAGGTGAATCTGCGTCACAAAGCTTATGAAGACAAAAGAAAAAGGTTAAATAACAACCACTAATACCAATGACCTTTCAGGAAATATCAACAGCTATATCAGCTGGCCCTAAGCAGTCTTTTATGAGACTGATGAGGCAACCCATCTGGTTAGGCTTGTGCTTCATCACACATGGTAAAGCTGACCTGACAGTTGCCAAAGGATAGTAATTTGAGATACTGAGGAACCAGCTAAAACCTGATCAAATAACTTTTCATGAACTCTACAAAAAACATGCGATAAACATATTCTATATAGTGTACAGTTAAGGTATGATATACTGTTGGGCAAAGACAAAGGTAGACCAGGAAAATACTGTACCGTGCTGTGTACTGTTCTACAAGTAGTTACATAAGAGGTTCAGAAAAATGAGGACTCAAACAAAATGTGTTAAGGCTATCTAAGTACTTCTTAGATTCCAGAGTGGTATCTTAAGAGCTCTCTTCTATTTTTACCAGGCAACTAAAGGAACTAAAATTTGCTATCATGCAGTAAAATTCACTTTACTTAAGTAGAGTTTTCAGCTATCTTACATTACTTGAATATTTATTTGCAGGACAACTTTTAACTTTTACTTTCAGTCCCTACATTTTAACAAAATATCTCTGCTTTCTACTCCTTACAGTTTCAAAACAGGTTTGTTACTTTAACAAGTTTGAGGGGAGTTACTGATAATTTTGCATCATTGCACATTTACCCAACATCAAACCAATGTGAACAACAACACATAAAAGACAATCCTATTGGCGTATCCACCATTGGTGTTTATCGCACAGCACTGAAAGATGTAGAGATGAAAGAGCCTTAAAACAAAATTTAAGCAGTATACTCATTTTTTCTGTTTAACCATGATGGCAAAATTATCCATCTATAATGTAGGCACCAGCAAATAGAACTAGATTTTTACCTGCTTTGTTTTTCTCTGCTTGTGTTATATATAATGGTTGTTTAAGCTGAGTATATTCATTAGAATAAGATTAAATAAAGTAAGCTGAAATATTCCCTTGTATTAACATAATTTTTATAATACATAAATATAATGAGCGTTTCACTTAGCTTTTCACAAAAACAGCTGATAGAAAAGTCATTCAAAGAGCTGCTTTTTACTTTTATACACTGAGTACATTTCAGAGTGTGCACTTTCAGTTTTACTTGAGTAAAGAAGCTGAATCAGTGCTTCAGCTTCTACCAGTCTTATAACACCAGCACTTGTACTTTTACTTGAATGTGAAACGTGTGTACTTTTGCCACCTCTCTTTATGACATACCTCCGCCTACAATATAACACAGCTGACAGTGGATTTGTGTTTGTTTTAAATGACACACATATGGCTGACTTAAAAAATGTTATTGCCTTTTTTATTACTCATTAATTATTAAATTATGATGAACTGTAAACTGCAAAATAATGAGCTCAGCAGTAGTCATCACAATTTCAGACACTGTAGGCTGAATTTCACGCTACACACTGACTGTTTTCTCAGATCTTTTGTAGCCTCACTTAGTGCATAGCTCTGACAATTTTCTTACTTCAAATTTTGTGTAGACAACATTCCTCTGACATTCCCCTGACTTTCAATCTACACTACTAACAGGGAAGAAAACAGAAAGACCACGGAGAAGGTTTATGGATGTAATGTAAGAGGACATGCTGAGGGTTGGTGTAACAAAGGAGGATGCAAAGAACAGGGTGAGATGGAGGCAGATGATCCTCTCTGGCGACCCCTAAGGGCAGAAGGAGAAGGGAAGGAGAAGAAGGAGAAAATCAAGCTAACATAGCTTGGTCATACTACTATGCTATTATTTGCTTTTGCTGAGTATCAAAGGGTACAGGAGCATGGGGTAAGAATCATGGTGGAAAACTATAATATACAGATATAACAATTCAAACTACTCATTTCTTATCCAGGGCAACTTAGAGTCACCTGCCCAAATGTGAGTGAATGCTAACAAGTGAGCGTGTTTATATTTTTACACTAGACTGCAGAATGTTACTATATAACAGATGCACATTAACATGCATGTTAGCACATAGGCAAAGAACAGCTTTGTTTGTTTTAAGGCCATCATAATAAAGACAAGAGGAACAAAGTTAGAGCTACACTGCTTACTCTATCTACTGTATGTTCCTTAGTCTTTGGTCCTTAATCCTATTCATCTATTTCTGGGTTACAAGAAAATTCCTTATTGTTTTATACCCTGAGAGAAAAAGCCACAGGCTGTAACCAGCTTGTTGGTTGACAGGTGGAGCTCAGTGTGGAAATGTGTACGCAGCCGTCAGGTCCAGATTATGAGATTACACAGGACCAGATTAGTGAGGTCACTGTTTTAGGCTGGCTGGAATGTGAACTTGAAATAGCTGTATGTGCAGAAAGAAACCTGCATGCAACTTCAACTACAGTTGTACTCTAATAGTAACATTTGCTTGTTATCTACACTCAGTTCCCATAGGTCAGATATTCATACATCATGAGGTGCATTTATACTTGGTCTTACATAGTAAACTAAGTTAACATTGGCCTCTGTTTATAACCCTATGCTAGGACTAGTTTGATTCTAATGGTACCTACTGGTTTACTTTATTGGAAATACTTTGCGAAGAGGGACTGAAAATAATTGTATGTTTTTTGGCAGCTTGATAGACACAGATCAAGTGCTATCTGGTTCCAATATATTGTATATACTATATCCAAGTAATTTCGCCCTGGAGATTAATAAAGTATTCTGATTCTGATTCTGATTCAAGGGAAGGCAGACATTTCTACAGCCAAAAGTGAGCAGTTCCCACCAAAACAGTATAGATGGACAAAAAGCACTACAAGCCAGGGGGAATAAGCAAATTTGATTTGAAAATTCAGGTAATGGTAGATAAAAGAAAAATAAATTCATGTAATGTTTTCCCAAAGAATAGAAATACACGCATCCTGTAGATGTTACATTTGGATTTACCCAATCCCTCAAAACCAGTAGGATGTATAAAAAGAAGAGAGTGTGCTTGGGCCAAACAACAACATTGTAACTGACAGTCTCCCTGAGTATGGTCTGCATGGGGCCAGAAACTGATTGGCTAAAGGGCATGGAACTAAGTGACGTGTGGAATCAGTGAAAAGGCCTGTCTGTAGGCAGCTATTAATAACAGAACCTTCACTAAACTGAACTTTCACTTTGTCACGTAAACAATAAAGAGGTCTTCATGGTGTGTGTGGGTGTGTGGGTGTGTGGGTGAGTGTGTGTTAGAGCTTCCCTTAGGGTCACTGACACTTCAGAGGAAGTCTTAAGTACAAAATAACCAGCTGCTGTGCTTAAATGAAGAGTAGATGCTCCAGCATGCTTAACCATGTGATAACTGATGTAGCCGCTGCTGCCACAAGGCCACTGTTGTGAATCACTCTGCAGTCCCTGTCTGGCTGACGATTTATAGTGAATAGACTGGACGGAAAAGACAAAACTAGTGACTGTGTAGGTGGAAGGACACAACCATGGAGGGGGCCATAGGTCCCCCTCCTTGTAGAGTATTGTAGGTGTGTCTTTCAGTGTATGTGTGTATTTACATAGACCCTCCTACACAGAATATAGTAGATTATATAATGTCCTCTCTACGTGCCTGTTGAAGGGTGCAGCATGGTGGCTGGCTGTTGCAGTGACACAGATCAGAGGAAATCCTGCCCAGTCCGTCCCCTAGCGTACAAGTTTGAGTGTGTTTATAATCCTCTGCCTGGGATTTTTTTGCCATAAACACTGACAGACTAGTGAATAAAAATGATTAAAAAGATCTACCAAAGAAAAGAACAGAAGAGATTGTTATCTAAAATACATTTTCATCCCTGTTTTACAGCTTGCTCCAACTACACAGGCAAAGACAGACAGAAAAGTGTACTCTTGAGTCACTTTTTTCTGCTAGTCTACCACTGGGATTCCTGTTGTTAAGGAAGTCATTAATTCTTAAAGCATCTGGATGCAAACAATCAGGTGCAGGGAACAGTCATTATTGCTAAGTTGTTACAATAACTGAACAGATGCATGAAAATAATTCTAGGGTTACAATTAGAAGACTTTATTGTCAGAATACAATGTATTTCTTCCTCATATCCAAAGGTGTGGCTGCTCTGTAATTTCATTATACAGTCATTTACAGAGTAAACATGAGAAAATATACCAAAAATATTAAAAAACACATAAATAGTAGAAATACAGGAGTATTAATTTTTATTACCCTTTAAGCAGAGAGTGAAAGGACATTAACTGATAGATATATACTGATGTAGAAAGTTGAAATAAAACCCTTTTTGCTGTGATTTTTGAGTGTAAAATTATTGCATTTAAAAACTGCTGTTTCATCAAACACTGTTTCATAAATCATCCAAGGCATATGTATTTGTTTCAAACAAGAGATTTACATAAAAAGCCAAATTATAACCTATACTGATATAACAGTATATGATTCCTTCAAAAAAAAACAATAGTAGGCCAGAAATACAATTTCAGTTGCTAAAAAAAGACTTTGTTTTGAGCATTATTAAATAATATAGCCTATTTTCAATAACAAATTCTCAAGAAGAGAGAATTCCCTGCTTCACTCTGTTTTAACATAAATTGTAGCTGAAAATGTATCATTTTGGTTAAGCACAAACAGGTTACATGTTGGGGACTTCTGATGATGGACATTTTTCCCCCATTTTCTGATCATTTAAAAAACAACAATTAAGTAATAAATCAAACAAAAATATGTAGCCTAATTACTTATGTAGACTGAGGGTGGCAGACACCAACAGACTCAACAAACTCTTGAGTGTGCTGTCTAAACAGAGGATGCTGTCCAAGGTAATGACAATATTGGACAATTTGTCACACCCTCTCCATGACCTGCTGGCAGACTCATTCCAGCACGATGAGAAGAGCACCTTTGGTTGCTCCCTTGTATTTTTCCCAAAGGGGTCACCACAGCAGATTAATCCACACCCGCAACTTGACAGAGGTTTTACGCCAGATGCCCTTCCTGACAAAACCCTGCCTGTTGAGAGGGGCTTGTGTCCACACCTGGAATTAGACCAGGAACCTTCCACTTGTAAGGCAAATGTGTAAACCACTACACCTACAGGGACACTACTCACTTCACCATGTTGCATCACAAAAAATAATTTCTACCTTTTGCCATCAAACTTTACAACTCCTCTCTTTAACTCCTGGACTGTTTATCTTACAACAATATCTTGTATCTGGCATTTATAGTACTGTTTTAACTTTGAGTGTCTATGTGACACTGCACTTTTTTCATAGAGGTCTATATGTTTTCATTTTATTTTACAGTTGTTTTATGTGACACTGCACTTTTTACAGGGGGTGATGTCCTTATGGCTTCTGGTCCACCTCCACACATGCCGGCCAAAGACCCTGCCCTAGACCCACGTGTGTGGAGGTGGACCAGAGGCCATAAGGACATCACTCCCTGAGCATTGCCGAGGTGCCCTTGAGCAAGGCACCAAACCCCCACATTGCTCCCTGGCGCCTGAAATGGCAGCCTTGTATGCCAACCTCCCTCACTGCATGTGTAGAAGTGCAGGCAATTGTAATTTCCCCCCTGGGGATTAATAAAGTATAGTAAAAGTAAAAATTTAAAAAAGTTATTAGTTACCGGTTACTGGTTATCGGTTCCTAGTGACTGGTTACAAGTTATTTGTTACTGGTTACAGGTTTTTTAAAATTACTGGTTACTGGATAGTAGTTACTGGTTACTAGTTACTGGTTTGCAGTTAAGTGTTATTAGTTAATAGTTATTGATTGGTTATCAGTTATTAGTATCTGGTTACTGGTTATTAGCAACTGGTTACAGGTTATTAATTACTGGTTACTGGACAGTAGTTACTGGTTACTAGTCATTAGTTACTAGTTAATAGTTACTGATTACCAGTTATTAGTTTCTGGTTACCAGTTATTAGTTACTGATTACCAGTGGTTATTGGAAACAGAAACTGCTGTGCCATGTTTGGCTCTGTGAATGGCTGAAATGTATCCAAATCTGTTTATGTTTACATCTTATAGATTAGGAGCAGCCACATACTGAATGACTGACGGACTCAAAAGTATTGTAATATATGTGGAAATTACTGCCTAATCCTCCATAAGAAATGTGAGCAAATGAAAACGAGTTAACATATGAGCAGCTATATGTACACAAACACTAAAAAAATAAAGAGATCAGTAAGGATAAAGATCAACAAAGCAATAAAACTGATGATGAGCAGTGAAGTTAAAATGAACACTGACAGAAGGAAACACTACAGAGGTTCAGTTGAAGGTGACAGAAATACCTGCTGTGGGTCAGATGGAGCTTATTGTAATGTTCTGAGATCTTCAACCACAGTCTGAATAAAATATTCAACTGTTCTGATGACAGATTCTAAAACACTGGTTCATCCACAAAAACCCTCAGCACTTCATATGTTGGTCCATGTTGTGTGATTCCTTCAGGACTCTGTCATGGGTTGAAGTCAAATAGTCTGAAACTTTCTTCCCTTTTCCTAATCATTTTCATGGGAAACATGATGAGGTGAAGGAAAGATGTGAAAGAGTTGATGAGGACTGAAGAAAGATGTTTAGAGAGTGTGGCTGCTTAACATCAGAGTTCTTAATAAAAGTTTGGTTCCATAAAGCTGGATCAAACCCTGAGCCATGGGTCTTTTTGGTCAGTCAGACTCTGTACAGACTACTGTACAAACTGCTCTGAGTCACATTGCTTTTCTTTTAGTCTGCACTCACACATATAGTTTGAAAAACCTTTATGCGACAGAGTAACTGCTACTGGTCGGCATGTATGCTGAGTGTGAACCCTTCATGGTGTTCCCTCATTGACCTGTAAACTGTGAACAGGTTTAAATTTCAGGCATGTCAACAGAGGAGGCTCCTGACAAAGTGTTTGCTGATAGGAACAAACTCCCTGAGAAACTCCACATCACTTCCTCAGTTTCTTCCGTTTAATCTTTTTTTAAAGTCTCATTTATCTAATGAACCTTTGGCTGCTCCTTTGTATTCTCCTCAAGCAGGTGCCACAGCAGACTCATCTGCATTGGCAGAGGTTTTACGCTAGATGCCCTTTGTGACAGTTGTGTTTGCAACCACACAATTAAAATAATATCTATTCCTATTTTATTCATATAGGTTATGGAATGAGTAGTATTTTGCACAAATTTATTTTTGCATCTGTTAGTTAATAGTTACAAAAGTTATGTCAGATGATTAGTT
>VUQH01074807.1:0-16138 GCA_015106775.1 Etroplus canarensis
CCCCACAAGTTGGATGCCAGTTAGAAAAGAGAGAGGAATTGTGGAGTAAGTTGGATGAAGTGGTAGAGAGTTTTCCCAGGGGAGAGAGAGTGGTGATTGGAGCAGACTTCAATGGGCATGTAGGTGAAGGGAACAGAGGGGATGAGGAGGCGTTGGGCAGGTATGGTGTTAAGGAGAGGAATGTGGAGGGACAGATGGTAGTGGATTTTGCAAGAAGGACGGAAATGGCTGTAGTGAACACGTAGAAGAAGAAGAAGAAGACGCTTCAGAATTCATCCTGCTGCTTCTATCAGCAATCACAACATTAATAAACATTCATGACCTCATTCTATTGGCAGCATACCATACAATCCCCTTGATATAACTTTGGCTCCACCATGTTTGACAGATGATGCTGTATGCTTCTGCTCATGAGCTGATTCTTTCTTTCTGCATACTTTCTCGTCTCATCATTCTGTTAATATTGTTTTCATCTCTCCAAAGAATTTTTTACAGAACTGGGCAGGCTCTTCTAGATGTTCTCTGACTTTCCTGTTTTTGAGTTGAACCAGTGGTTTGTATCTTGTTGTAAACATTTAGATTCATGAAGACATCTCCTGACAGTACACTTTGACAATGATACACCTACCTCCTTCAGGGCATTCTTGACTTGGCTAGATGTTGTAAAAGGGTTTTTCTTAAACAAGGAAAGGATTCAGCAATAATCAACTTAAGTTATCTTCCAGGCCTTTTGGTGTTTGATGAACTGGCCAGTGCATTCCAACAGCTACCAAATGCAACTTCAACACTTAGAATCAACTCCAGATTTTCCATCTGCTTGGTTTAATGAGGGACCAGGACCTGGTCATGAAACTGCGTGTCAGTCAATTCTCTAATTAATTCAATTCAATTCAATTTTATTTATATAACGCCAATTCACAGCAAAAGTCGCCTCAAGGCGCTTTACACTGTAAGGTAAAGACCCTACAGTATTAGAGAGAAAACCCCAACAATGCGATGATCCCCTATGAGCAAGCACTCGGCAACCGTGGGAAGGAAAAACTCCAGCAGAACCAGGCTCAGGGAGGGGCAGCCACCTGCCTTGACTGGTTGGGGGTGAGGGGACAGAGAAGAGAGAAAGGAGAGCAAAGACAGACACAGACTAGAGGAGAGAGAAGACAACATTTAATGACATGCAGCAGTAGCAAATAAATGCAAGCATAATTACTTTTGAACCTATAAAAATGGGGACTATGTATTAAAATGGCTGTAATTTCTGAACAGTTAATGCAATACTTTTGTCAAGCCCCTTGAGTTAAATCTGAAAGTCTGCACTTTAATCACATTTTGACTGCTTGATTTAAACTCCACTGTAGTTGTGTACAGAGGCAAAACTACAAAAAAGTGCCATTGTCCCAAAACTTATGGACAGAGTTTGTACAATTCTAATGAGCTTGAAAGTCAATATTTGGTATGACCACATTCATTCTTCAACACAGCCTGAGCTCTCTTGAGCAAGCTTTCTTGTAATTTTTTAGGAAGTCTTCAGGAATAGTTCTCCAGGCTTCCTGAAGGACAATCCAAAGCTGCTCTTTGGATGTTGGCTGCCTTTTTTTCCGTTCTCTGTCAAGATGATCCCACACTGTTTCAGTAATGTTAAGGTCTTGGCTCAGTTAGAGTAGAAAAGAGCTATATAAGTACCAGTCCATTTCTAAGTAGGCCAGTCCATGAGTTCTGTTCTAGATAGGCTCTTTCTGCAGTGGCATTTTTTGGCTAATAGTTCTTCGTGGGATTCACCATCCATCCATCTTCTGCTCATCCATTTCAGGGTCGTGGGGGACACTGGAGCTTATCTCAGCTGTTACAAGGCAAAAGGCAGGGTGCACCCTGGACAGGTCAGCAGTCCATCGCAGGGCCAACACAGTCATATAGACAAATATTCGTGTTGACATTCACACCTAGGGTCAATTTAGAATAACCAGTTAACCTAGTCACATTGCATGGACTGTGGGAGGAAGGCAGAGTACCTGGGGAGAACCCAAACAAGCACGGGGAGAACATACAAACTCCAAACTCCACACAGAAGGGGAACTTTATTTTATACCTGTCAAACTGTGTTATCTTTGGCATCTTTCATAGATTCAACTAAAGGAAACAGAGCAAATTAATTGTTTTGTTTTGTTTTTTGACAGGCTGCTGGTAACATAAAGTGTATAAAGATACAGAAATTATATATACCAAAGGAACTATTTTAAATTGGTTCTTTGCTATGGTGTCTGTATGTGTAGATGCAAGACTGGTTCATCCGTTGTGTTAGGTGCTTGAAACAACAGCCAATGTCCAAAGAAAAACTTTGAAAGAATGCTTTTATAGAACTATTGTGAAGACCACTTAAAAAATAACAGAAAGTTTGGCTCTTTGGAAGCAAAATACAAAGAAATGAGGGGTAGCTTAAGACTTTTGCACATTTCCTGTTATAACTATATCTAAATCTATATCTATGTAGATATATAAGAAAAACTTTCTAGCATAGGGTCTTGTACTTCCTACATTTCACCCCTAGAGGGCTGACCAGAAGCTCTAGTGATTGCCTGCCTGTTCCTTTCCTTCCTCTTCTCTTCTTCTTAACTGTCTCATTGTCTCCATTTTTAACCTTAATTTACCATCCTCCTTCACTGCTTCTCAGTCTTCTACTCTTCCTTCCTATTTTCTTCCTTTTCCTTATCCCTTGTTTCCTCTCTTCTTCCCCATTTCACACTTTCAATACTCCCTCACTTTCCTCTCATCTTCTCATTCACTTAGTTTCATTACCTCTCTTTTCTGTTCTCTGCTTTTTAACCTCCCTTCTTCACCCTCCTATCTTATCCCCCTTTTCTGTCCTGTCCATCTTTTTTTCCTCCCTTCTTCCTTTTCCTCACTTCCCTTGTGTTTTCCTCTTTCCTTTCCTCTTTTCTATTTTTCTTCCTTTCCTTCCTGTAGTTCTTACTTCCTTATATCTTATTTTTTAAAGGTTCATCCTTGCCTTTTTCTACTTTTTCATTTCTTTGCCGTATCCACTCTTTTTTTTATTTTCCTCACATCTCCTTTTCCCCCAGTCCCATTCTTTTCTTTCCTTTCCTGAGTTTCATCTTGTTTTATTCTTTCTTTTCCTTTTCCTCTCCTCTCCCCTTTTCCTTCATTGTTCATCTCCTTTAATGTTCCTTCTATTTCTTTCCACTTTTTCTTTCACATTCTCTCCCTGAAATCCCTCCATCATCCCTTCTCTTTCTCACATTTTCTCTCTTATTTCTTGTGTCCATTCTCTCCTGTATTCCTCCTTTGCTCTCTTTTGCATGTCACAGCTTGTAGACTTTGTGTGTGTGTGTGTGTGTGTGTGTATGTGAGAGAGAGAGTGAGTGAGTGAGTGAGAGAGTGAGAGAGAGATTGTGATAGATAAAGAGAGCTGGAGAGTGCAAGCAGACTGAAGCTGAGCAGCTGAGCAGCAAGTTGAGCAGCAGAAATGCTTCTTTCTTTCATCTGAGCTGTGGACAAGCTGAAGGACAAACAGGGGAAGAAGATGAAACCAGCTCTGTCTTCTAATAACTGAGGATGTTCTCTCACCTTTTAAACTAAAATAGAACCTGATGCTGATCCAGCTCCAAAGAGAAACAGAGAAGAAAAACACGAACAAACCAAAAAGGTACAAACTGCCACCTTTGGAGACTTCTGGATATATTTTCTCCTGATATCAAGACGGAAATTGGAATAAAGAAGGAAAAGTGGGGAAAGGAGTGTCACTCTGAGCTCGGTCAAAAGAAGATGTTGGTGTCTGTTGCGTCTACTCAGACACAAAGAAAAGAAGAACTAAAGGTGAAAAAATGAGGAAAATACAGACAAAGTAAAAGGAAACTAAGACAGTGAACAAAGATGCTGTAAAGCAACGTTTGTGTCTTAGTCCAAATTAAGAAGGAAGAAAACGACAGAACCGAAGTGGGGGGAAGAAACAGAGAATATCAACTTGTCAGCAGGAAAACAAAAATTGAGACTTTGTTGACTGAAAGACAAGGATTACCAGGGTGGAAAGTTTCTGAACTTGCATGCAGAAGAGCAGAAAAAGTTCAACGTCCAACAAAACGGTCAAAAGACACGAGAAAAACAAGTCACTAGAAAAGGGATAGAAATAAATAAAAGCAAAAGAGAAACAAAGGCATCTGGGAAAAAAACAGGAGAAAAACAAACAAGGTTTGGAATAATAAGAAAAAGACAAAAAAAGGACATCTACATCAAGAAAATCCAGCAATAAAGGAAAACATATATAAAAGGAAAGCGAAAACTTTGGACTTGTTGGAAAACCCATCAGTGACAATGCGGTTTCTGGTGCCTCTTGTGGCTCTTCTCATCCTCCTTGTTCTCCACAGTGCAGTGGTGGCCCCGGCAGGCGGTGTGGCCCTGGGCAGGCTGGAGCGCTGGGTCCGCTCAGGCCTCCAGACACTGCAGTGGAACCAGCTGGACCGCTGCCGTCGCCGGTCTTCCCTCTCTGAGGCTGAATGCAGGCAGCTCGCCCACCTGCCACTATCCTCTGTGGCTGTGTATGTGTCGGAGCCCCGCACCACTGCAGGTAGGGGCCGACAGCACCGTCTCACCACAGTTAGTCACAGTTTGTTCAGTGCACGTTCTTGGAGAAAATAGAGCCTGCTTATTACACATATTTAGTTTCAAAATATCTTCAAATGCCTGGCCACAAAAAGCTGTTATAAAAGAACTAAAGTCCAGCATAATAATAATGATAGTTTTTAAAATAACAACTGAAAGCTTTGTGTTGGTTTAAAAGTGAAGTTTTGTGTCATATTTAATTTGCTTAATCCTTTCATGTGAAAATCTAGTAGATTTCACCTTTTTCATAAAGACAATTACTTATTTAATGACAAGACAAATAAACAAAAACCCACGGAAACAGAAACAAAATGAGAAAAGGTCTTCACATTAATGGTGCTGACCATTCTCAAATGAAAATGTCCATTGCTTGAAAAAAAATGTCAATACTGTAATCAATCTAAAAACAGACAAATCAAACAACTGTCCACACTGAAGACAGATTCATATTCCTCATTAAATTCTAAAAAGGTACTCAAGCTTTTTTTTGTTGTATGAGGTTTTTATCCAAAAACTATACTATTATGTTTTGGCATTCAAAAAAGTGCAGTTCATTAATATTTTTCCATTTTTATTATAGTTACATAATATTATATTTGTGTCCATTTGGATAAAAATTGAACTGGGGTGGGGGTGGGTACAAGTCAGGGTACTGCCATTGTGAAGCCTGCAGTGGTGGTGCACCTGTGGTATTGTATGCGGAAATAAGGAGGGACAGAGAAATATATGGGAATGGTTTAAGTGTGCAGTAGGAATGGCAGATGGGTTCAAGGTGGGGGTGGGATTGCATCAAGAAAAGGATCTAAGCCCCTTGTAAATGTGATAGACAGATTGGCAGGAGTTTCCATGAGTTATGATATTTGTAGACAACATTGTGATCTGTAGTGAGAGCAGGGAGCAGATGGAAGAGAGGCTAGAGAGGTGGAGGTATACACTAGAAAAGAGGAATTAAAGGCAGTAGAGGCAAGACAGAATACATGCATGTGAATGAGAGCGAGATAAATGGAATAGTGAAGATGCAAGGAGTAGAGGTGGCGGAGCTGGATGAGTTTAAATATCTGGTGTAAACCATCCAATGCAATGACAGCTCGCAAGAGAGGGTAAGAAGAGACTACAGGTAGGGTGGAGTGGGTGGAGACGAGTGTCAGGGGTGCTTTGTGATAAAAGGATAGGAAGAAGATTGAAAGCATCAAGGTTCATAGTGTGGCTTGAGGATTGGTGGACCCACATGCAGACTCACAAGGTAGACAGGATAAAACTTAAAGAGCTGTATTTAATGAGGCCGAAGATCTCATTGGTCAAAGATCCAAAAAACTCAAAGACTAGAAATCATGAAACATAAACACAGGGCAGCACACTGTAGAGAGGGAGACAGACAAACTGCAACACAGACTAATGACAAGCAAGGAACATGAGGCAGAGGATCACAGATGGCAACAAACAAGGGAATGACAACAGGAAGTAAAACTGAACACGAGACATAAGGTATAAAAGGCTACCAAAATAAAACCAGAAGCAAGAAACAATCATAACTATGCACGCAGACACAAGACTGAACCTAACAGATGAACACGAACACAGGAAGAAGACACTGAGGAGTGTGGTGGGAACATTTAACCAACAGTCTTTATTAATTTTATTGACTCATGCATGAGGGAAACAGACACACACAATACAGGATATGTGTAACCAGGAATCTGCTCCAACTAGCAGAGGGTTCCCAGCTGTCTTATTCGGTAGCCGAGAGTGATAAGACATAATCATAACACCCCTCGCACAACCACATAAGGTGCCTGATAAAAACTGACCCTGTAGCTGTTTATCCCATACCAAAAGTTGCAGACAGGGAAACAAGGCCTCCGTGACCTCAATCAAAACGTTACACTTGCACATAAAACCCTGAAATATGTTTCCACTCAGTGTATAATGTATAGACAAATAAAGATGAAAATTTCCATCATAGGAGACACAGAGGGAACTAAGAAATGGCAAAACACAAATAGAAGCTAGAACAAAATGTAACTAGAACGGAAGCTCAAAAAGTTTAACTAAAAGATTACAATAAACAAAACTAAAAACAAAAATACTCTGAAAACATCAAACTCACACAGAACTAGAACACAAAACCCAAGGGCCATGACAGAAAGGGAGGTTTACAAGACAATAGTGAGACCCGCTATGATGTATGGTTTGGAGGCAATGGCACTGACAAAAAGACAGGAGGCAGAGCTGAAGGTGGCAGAGTTGAAGATGCTTAGATTAGGCAGGATGGACAAGAGTAGAAATGAGTACAGAGGGACAACTCGGATTGAGTGGCTTGGAAACAAAGTAAGAGAGGAAAGGCTGAGATGGTTTGAACATGTGCAGATGATATACTGGTAAAAGGATGTTGAAAATGGAGCTACTAGGCAAGAGAAAAGAAGAAGACCACAGAGAAGATTCATGGGTGTAGTTTGATGTTATTTTAGTATAGCATTTCATCCTGCCTGGTTTAGCTTAGTTATCTACTGTATGTCCACATGTATCAGTTATAGTGTATTAATGTTTTTTAAATCTATGTTAAAAGTTACATTTTTGTGTTATAAGTGATATTAAAATGATGGGACTTGTGTCATCAATTAAACTTAGGCACCACTACACTCTAAAGACTGACTCACTGTATCTACAGACCTCTATCTAGAGATATATTTAGAGAGAGACTTAATAACATCACTATGATGTCCTCTTTTCAAAGTCTAATGCAAAGTAAACTGGATGTCCACGATTGAATGATGTCGTGCATGTGTATATCTATGTCTGTCTGTGTGTGTGTGTGTGTGTGTGTGTGTGTGTGTGTGTGTGTGTGTGTGTGTGAATGTAAAGCTGCTGTCCATATATCTGAAGGTCAGTTGGATCAAAACATTGTAGACCAATAAAATACTGCAATAACCGAGACAGTGTATGAAAATTACATTTGGTTATTTCTTCCTTTTAAAGCAAAATAATCCTTTCTCTTCCGTGTAACATGTTATTGTGTCACATCCCTCTAGGTTCCTCTGAAAAAGTTCTGGCCATCCTGCCAGACTCCTCAGTGGGTATGGTGAGCTCCAAGCCACGGGAAGGTGTCAGTGTCAGCCAGGTGCTGAATGGAGGACAGGGTTCCCACAGACACCAGCAGTCTCTCCCTCGTTCCATGGCCCACGATGCTGTACTGGTGCTAGATCCAAGCCCTGGGGAGAATTTTGGACACCCAGTAGTCCTCTTTTATGTGGATGTGAATGTGACGAAGAAGAGATGCTCCCACTTGGATGGCATTTACCTGGGTGAGTCACCACTCTGAAAATTCCACTGCTAGTTGATTTGATGACTCCTGCAGTTACTGGTGTTGTAAATCATAGTTTATATAAATGATGGAGCGAGCCTTGGGATCTGAAAAATATCTTAAACCAGCATCTAACTGACAGCAGAAGGGAACTCCTCTGGCTCCAAAAAGAAGTCCGACTGTACAGAAGTGTATAAGAAAATGACTACTCTTTTGCTCCATGACCTCACTACACATTCACTGGTTTCCAGTCTCCTTTATTACATTATGTTGTTCATTTGACTAATTATGGTCCTATTTAAAGTAAAATCAGTGATAAAGTAGGGTATGCTTTAGGATGCAGCTACCCTGTGACTGGTAAGTTTTTACTATATGAATGTGTCTTGGTCTGGGTTTACATGAAATCAAACTTATTTATTGAGTCCAAAAGCCCAAGATAGCAATGACCAAATTACTTAACTTGAGGTTTCACAAAGGTAGTCCATAAACCATTTACAGTAACAATGTGGAAAATGCAAACATTGCTTGGCAAAAAGTCAATAGTAGTGATGGCAAAATCAAAACAGCGTTTCGGAACGTACCAAACTATGTGGAACTTTTGATTTGGAGCATTGTACCGAGGTCTGTATCAAGAGGAGGATTTCATGTGACTGTTACATATCACGCTCCATTACGTCGGCTGAGGCTCAGGTGTTTCGATCCCTGACTTCTCCAGTCTACATGCCAAAATGTCCTTGGGCAAGATACTGAACCCCAAATTTGTCCCAATGCATCCACTGGAGTGTGTGATAGCCAAATGTGCTTGCGGCATAGAATGTATGGGTGAATGAGGCTTGTAGTAAAAGAGTGCTTAGTTAGAACAGGAAAGGGCTATATAAGTACCAGTCCATTTATGTCACCAGCTGTTCTGAGACGTCTCTAGTTTTTGCTCCTCTTCTAAACTGAAATTCAGTGAAACACATCTGAATATAAGCAGCGCGATGACATGGTGGTTAGCACTGTTGCCTGACAGCTAGAGGGTCCGGGTTCAAATCCAACCGGCTAGCCAAGGCCCCTCTGTGTGGAGCTTGCGTGTTCTCCCTGTGGGATCCCTCCAGGTGCTCCGGCTTCCCCTCACAGTCCAAAGACACACAAAGGGCGCTAGGTTAATTTGGCAATTCTCAGTTGACCATAGGTGTGAATGGTTGTTTGTCTGTCTGTGTTGGCTCTGCGACAGACTGGTGACCTGTCCAGGCTGTACCCTGCCTTTTGCTCTATGACAGCTGGGATAGGCTCCAGCTACCCTGAATTGAAGAAGATGAATGAATGACTGCATCTGAATAAAAAAGTAAAGAGGTAAAACGGTGATTTCACTTTGAAATTCCTCATTCCTGTTCAAAAACTGTAAAACATAGAGAACTCACTGAAAAGGAAAGCGTCTGCATTAAAGCACTTCATGATGCTGGATGGCTTTTCTCATTTTTATTACATCGAGTCTAATAAATTTGTTAAGCACTGTATGTAAATGATTATTTCTGATGTCCTTGCCTGATTGGTGGCTTATTCACCAACCGACATGTGTAAAACATTTAACAGCTTTTCTACACTGCAGTTTATTTGTGAAGTCTTGCCTCATTTACCTAAGTGTCTTGTACCAAGTGTGGTTTTGGATTTTGGAATCGTATTGAAATGGACGGGGGTAAAAAGTGTCCAGGTCAGCTTTCTGCGAACACTTTGAGCTTCTCAAAGAAAAGAAAGTTAAAGGTATGCATTGTATGCAACATCTGGCGTTTTGCAATTAGACAGCAACAATGTGGAGTCTGTGCATTGCAGAGGATTTGAAAAGATCAGTTTAAAAAAAATTATAAAGCAGTAAATGGATGGGGTAGGATGTTGAAACCCTAGCTTTATATTTTTACACTGTGTGGATTTGTGTGTTGGATGATATATTACTTGCAGTATCACCAGTTACATGATGGATTGAAAGGGGGTAGGGCTTAATAAGCATTTGTGTCTTCCTGCTTCTCTTCAAACAAGTTATATTGAATTCAAAGGAATATACTTTGACAGACATTGTTTATCATGTTATTATGATGGCTTTTTAAAAATGCAATGTTTTGTTTTGTGTTATTTTATGTTGTGTTCTGAATAAAGGATCAATTCATAAATGTACAGAAGCACCCGTACAAATACTGACTGATAAATAAATAAATATATTACCCTTCCATACAAATATACTATAAACCAATGCAAACATTCACAAGAGACAAAAAGACACAAGACACAAAAAAAACATTCCACTGTGTTTGAGTGTAAAAATTATACATTTTTTGGCCCCCAGATGTCACTGTGTTGAGATATTTCCAGCATTTTTCTGAATCAATTGTTCCAAATATTTTGATTTCTCGAACGTTCCAGTTCCACCATCACTAGTAAATAGAACTTGTTTTGCTGGTCAAAGTGTCAGGGTTTGCTGTGTAGTGTGAGGAAGGGCAGATCCAAACACAGGACTCGCGAGGCAAGCTTAAGTAAAACAAAACGTGAGCCTCTTTATTGTGGCTGAAATCTTCAACATAAAATCACAAAATCCAAAAACTTAAGAGACAAGAAACATGGAATATGTACAGCTAGAAAGTGAGATGACGCAACCCTGAACACAGTGAAGACAAGACTATACACAGACTAGTGAAATGAGGAATGGGAAGGAGAGGATCATAGGTGGGAACAATCAAAGAATCAGGGAGACAGGAAAGTCATCTGGATTCATGGATAAATATAGCTGGTATCATCTGCATAGCAATGAAATTGTATGCAGTGTTTTCTAATAACTCTGCCTAAGGGAAGCATGTATAATATAAAGAGTATTGGTCCCAGCACAGAACCCTGTGGGACTCCATGACTAACTTTTGTGTGAGGAAGACTCCTCATTTACATACACAAATTGGAATCTGCCAGATAAATAAGATTCAAACCAGTGTAATGAATTCCCTTTAATACCAACCGTGTATTCTAGCCTCTGTAGTAAAATATTTTGGTCATCGTTATCGAATGCTGCACTGAAGTCTAGAAGAACAAACATAAAAATGAGTCTACTGTCAGAGACCATAAAAAGATCATTACCTCATTGAAACAGGCTTTGACTGTCCTAAACTGTCCTAACTCTGTTTCTTATTTTTTTTATAAGAAATAAAAGATGGCGCTAAAGCTAGTTCATGTTTCCCTAAAAAGACCCAACACCAAATCTGCTTTGCATCACCACAAGACAACACCACCACAAAGGCTTCGGCATTTAGTTAAGCAGAAATCAAGTTGGTAAACAAATGTAAATCTAGACAGGAAAGTAAAAGTGTTTTGTCAGCATAGAAACGATACATGGTGTCTGTTTCTTGCAACTAAATCCAGGTAAGGAGCAGGAAGATTCAAAGTGCTGTGACACCCTGTGGTTGACTCGTGTCATGACATGCATAAGTTCCAGCTCTCCACCGAAGCGTTGCAAACTTTCACACAAAGCCTTTATGAACCAGGAGCCACTGGTTGTGTTCTTCCATGAGTAGTAGCCTGCAGGACAGTTGACAGTGTTAGAACTCAGAAAAGATGGGTGGACACATCCACAGTTCACTATCTATAATATATAATCCTAGACTGGCATTTTTGATAAGAGGCCGAACGATGGGGCCCATCTCTTTAATTCAGTTCTATATTTACTTTTTCGCAAGTCACAAGAGTGCAAGGATTGTACTGTAGGTGAGTGAGAAATGGTGTACTCCCAGGCATGTCATTGTAAGGGAACGTTCCTGTAGCCCAGACATTGAACTGCTTGCTGTGGGAATGTGTCTGTATTCTTTACCGAGGGAGTTCACGTCCGCTGTTGTTATGACTGTTTACATTACCCCATCAGCTGACATGGGGGCAGCCGGTGACGTCACACGTACCACTGTTGCCAAAATACAAATGCTTTCATGGCCATAACCGGTGACTTTTATCATGTAACACTGGACAAAATAATTCTTTTATCAGTACAAAGACTGCCTCGCCAGACATAACAAAACACTGGACTTCCTGTACGCAAATACAAAGGATGCATACAGTGCCACTGCCCTTCCTACCTCAGCAGCTCAGATCACAACCTGGTTCAGTTGGCTCTAAGGTGTGTTCCTTGTCCAGCGGCAGCCTGCAGTCACAAGGACCGTGAGGAGTTGGACTCAGGAGGCTAATGAGACACTGCAGGACTGCTTTGAGTCTACTGACTGGGATGTGCTCTGTGAGCCACACGGGAAGGACATCAACTGTATGACTGACTACGTGATCTGGAAGCACTTCTTATTAATAAGAAGGAAGCCTTCAGATCTGGGGACAGGGGGGAGCAGAGGAGGGTGCAGCATGACCTGAGAGAGAAGCTGAGGGAGTTTAAAGACTGCTACAGGAGAAAGCTGGAGGCCAAACTCCAGCAGAACAATGAGAGGGATGCATGGACTTGAATGAAAAAGAGGCAGCTGGCACGCAGTGCGGAGAGGACTAATGAGCTGAACTGTTTCTGTAACAGGTTCAGTTGTTGTCTCCTCCACTTCACATCACTCCACACATCTCCTCTGGCCCCAAAGGTTCCATCCTTCCCCCTCAACCCTCCCTGGTGAACACCTGGTGAGCACCTTAGAGTGCACATCAACAAAGGAGTGAACCGGAAGGTAAACACAGAGCTAAGGCAGCAGCATCAGAGCCGGCAACACAAACCGACAAACCAGCTCTGTCACCGGATTCAAATCAGATACGTTTGAACCTGTAGTGGAGAGGACATTGGACAAACTGTTATCCACCGTGGGTAACCCCGATCACTCTCTGCACCACATACTGGACAGACAGCGGAGCTCTTTCTCTGTCACAAGGACTACTACAGGACATCTTTCCTGCCCCAGAACAACACATTACCTCTGTCCAACAGACAATACTCTGAACAGGTCCTGTCTGAGTACCAGTTCAGTTAACGCCTCACTTCAATTAAAAATCACTTATCTTATCTCCACTGCCCTGTAAGTTATTCATATTATCTATTTCCCCATGTATAATGAATACTTTCTATATTTTAGTATCTTAAATTACTGTGGGGTAGTTAATATCTTCTCACATAGTCTTCCTTTCTGGTATATTCTGTATATCTTATTTTTGCATATTATTATTTTTTTAGTTTATATTTTTGCATTTCATTTAATGTTTGTGATACTGTTTATAGTATTTATACTGTGTACACACGTTCTTATTGTTGTCTACTTGCTGCTGTAACATAGGAATTTCCCAGTGGGTTTGCCTGTATGGGGACACTACAGAGTCCTCACATGAGGTAAAAGATTTTAATTACACTTATTAGTAATGCTGATAGGCTTATTTATATTAAAAAGCCAGTGTCACCTTGATGTAGATGAGATGAGAGAAGCTATACTTTATGATTTTATCTGTGATTTTATCCTAGAGTTATTTTACACAATAAAAAGTACAAATATGTATGTTAGTCTCAATCTCTGATAGCATATCACCTTAAATCTTACACCTTCAGCTGCTCACTTGTATTCTCCCCAAGGGGTCACCACAGCAAATATATCCACATTGGTTTACACCAGATGCCCTTCCTGACGCAACCCTCCATGGTAAGAGAGGCTTGTGTCCCCACCCGGAATCAAACCAGGGACCTTTTGGTCGTAAGGCAAATGTGTAAACCACCACACTATGGGGACACTTAGACACTGGACATTTTACCTGGAGCGGTGGAGAAGGCATATAAGAAGTCTGCCTCCAAAGGAATCCTCTGAGAGATCTGCTCATCTGCTACACTGTCGAGCTCGATGAGCGCTCCTTCATCCAGGGCTGAACCACGGTTTGCCTAAGGGACAGGACAGAACAGGTATGGTATTTTCAAAGTCATTCTTGAAGCTCAGCAGTCATTTTGAAACACTTCAGGGAACTTATTAAGGCAGTTATTTTGAAATGTTATCTGAATTACTGGGAAAATAAAAAAAATAACACTTAAAGGTATTTTTTTGTTAATTCTGTGTTTAGAAGTAGTTTAAAAGCTTCCAGCTCTAACTAAAGCCAACAACAAAAAGTGAAGAAACAGCTAGATTTTATGTCCAAAACATCTGTGTAATAGAGATAGAGATTCAAGAGATTGTGTGTTAAGTTAAAATAGAGCTTGCTGTACTTTGGTGTAATACCAGTTTGTGCCACAAGATGGTGCAGTGAACCCATATAACCTTTAACGAGTGGCCAGGGCAGGCTGGGAAAAGGCAAAGTCTCTTTGGGAACTGGGGGTAGCTAAAAAGAAATTTCTCTCTACATGTGTTTCTGGGCGGTATTGAGATTGTTTGAGACTTATACAGTTTAAAAGCCAAAACAGCCACTCCTGAAAGGGTTAAATGTTCACCTTTACTCCAGCACAAACATCACAATTTAAAACATATTGTAGTCACAAGCTGTTAAAATTAAATTTGGGAAAAACACTGCGTTTGTGTGGGACAATGTGGGACATGTCGGCACAGTAGTTTGATTTTTTTTATATCCAACTTATAAATAAAAACACAACACAAACGTGCAGGTTACTGGATGGGCATCTACTTTGTGAAGTCAAATATATAATATTTCAGTGCACTTTTGGAAATCTTAAGCTCAGAAAGCTTAAGATTGTTCTCATGGTCTCACATATATCCTCCTGTATTCTCTTTTATTTCACTGTAGTTTCAGCAGCTGCTCTGTCTGTAACCATCTCTGGGTTCCAGTAGGTATGCATCCATAGACTGGCACACCTTTTTCCAGCCATATCTGACAGTTTTAGCAAGTTTTTGGCCGGTTATGACACCCACATGTACTGTGTCACTTCAAGCCATATTTTCCCTTATGGAAAATTGAAAATTAACACAAGCAGAAGAGACAAAACTCTATGTGCTGCTTCTTCATTTTCTGTTGTGTTAGTTTCCATTATATTCACCAGAATCTACAAAGCCTGTAATTTTTTTGGTGACTTGTAACTTTGCCTGATGGGCATAGCGTTAGACAGGCTAACTTTGTCTTTTCTATAATAAAAAGCCATCCTTGCTTTCTTCACATGCATTGAGTTAAAGCCAGATGGGGATAAAGTGCATTGTAGTGGTTGTATAACGTCCTGCAGAGTCAGTCATAATGTGTGACGTTGTCTCAACATGTGTGACTGGGGGACAAGGGATGGGTCGAAATTAGTAAATACCACAAGTCTGCACATGCAGCTGTTGTCTTGTTTCAAATAAACTGCAAACATATAACAATCAAAAGAACTATTTGAGATTTGAATAAAATATGAATAAAACAATCACTATGTAAATGGGGACACACAGGAGTGCATCGCAAGAGCTTTTCACAGAAGTGTATCAGAGCAATAGAATCAACATACATCTACAAAGAAGAGCTTTGGTTTCCCCACCAGACTCGTACAGCGGTGTCCTTTGAAGCACTCTGTGAGGGTTTCAAACCTTTCTGCTCCATCAGTGCCATATATCACCCCCTCATCTCCATGACTAAGCAGCACACATACAAATGATGCACTCTTACTGTGGTCTTCTTTGGATGCTGGAAACACAGGAGAATAGATAGGAAAAAAGATGGAGTTAGTAGTTCCTGTCTTTTTAAGGCCAACTGCCTGAAGAGCGTAGTCTGCTATGACTGCTTAGTAAGCATGACAAAAGTGAGAGCGCAGTTTGTTATGTACGTACACTACTCACAAAAAGTTGCAGATATTT
The DNA here is from genome assembly GCA_015106775.1 of Etroplus canarensis. Taxonomy (NCBI): domain Eukaryota; kingdom Metazoa; phylum Chordata; class Actinopteri; order Cichliformes; family Cichlidae; genus Etroplus; species Etroplus canarensis. The sequence goes on from VUQH01074807.1 coordinate 15,649, forward strand.
AGCTTTTGGGTGAAATTTCTGGAAAATGTAAAAAGTTCACACTACAGTGATATTAAATAATGAAAGTAGGGCATTTAAGTAGAAACATGCAGTGGTGATTTCCTCATCTCAAACAATTTACTGAAACAAAGCCAACAACAGTGGTGGTTACACCACAACAAAAAAAATGTCAGTGTCTCAATAACTTGTCATGTGACCTTGACCATCAATTACAGCGTGACTTCTGTGACTCTTCCAGTCTCTCTGTTGCAACCTGCTGATAACACACTGTCACACTCCAAGCTCAGTGGCCACTTCCCTCTGAGAACATCCTGTTTGAAGCATCGCAATGGTGAGGCACTGCTGATCAGTTGTTAGGTGTCATCTTGGTCTCATGATGTCAAAATGTGAACAGCATGATGAAGAGGACTGTTTAAATACTAGTTCTTATTGAACCAGAAAATGTATTGGTCGATTCATGGATCAAACACCAGTTGTGAATTTTGCTGTT
>VUQH01074809.1:0-13651 GCA_015106775.1 Etroplus canarensis
TTTTTATGTTAAAATCATGGACACACACACACACACACACACACACACACACACACACACACACACACACACACACACACACACACACACACGTGGGCTTTCTGTATAGTCAACACACAAACACACAGTCAGGTCAAAATACATTTGTATATTTCTCCAGTCTGACATTACAGATGGTCTTTTCTTTCCTGTATATTGTCATCATTTACATAAGTGTCATTGTCATATTTTTTATTATTTTTCAAGGAGAGTCAAAGCGGCCCATCTTAGACATTTAGATTCTAGTGCTAATAAAATTATTGGCCAGCAGGGACACGCAGGGCAGCCAGATTTACCCACTCGATATCAAGACACACAGACTAAATCAAATCCTCTGAGCTTTCACAATGCTTCAGTTTGTGTTTTATCTAAATATACTTCTGAAACAGGCCAAGTATGATGTGACCAGAAATAATTTTCAAATGCTGTTGCATATTTTGTAGTGCTGTAATCCTATTAAACATAATCTAATACATTCACATTACTTAATCCTGCACTCACATAACAAGTGTGCGTATGTGTGCCTGGTGACCCACCAGAAAAGCAGTCGCAGTTGGGGTCTATCTTACAATCACAATCCGTGGGGGCTCCAGAGATAATCGATATCTCCCCGTTGGTTGACACCTGTGGAGTTTTCAAAAAGAGATACGTCAACGCGTGGCTAAAAGATGCTGTATGAGATCATTGTAAACAGAAGATAATGCTCCACAACAGCCTTTGTTATGTCTCATCTCTATGACAAACACGATAATGATGGTGTTTCATAAAAGGCCCTGCTGGTTAATGATATTGCTTTGCTTTTATCAACTGTTACTTCAGCCAAAAACATCTCTGATGATATCTTTGATGCCTTTTTGTAAAGTTAGGCAAACAAAGGTGTTATGGATCTAGCATCATGGATGCATGAGAACATTCTCTTGCTGACTGATTGACAGATCTTTGTAACTTTAAATTTGGCTCTGTGAACAAATGAAGCTGATTCTCCTGATGGGGAGGAGAGGTGTAAATGAAGGTGAAAACTGCTGCAACAACAGCTTGATTTTGATTAATCTAAGGAGAATGATGCTGCTTAACTAGCCCAAGAGGACAATCCATTGTTGGAAGATAATTGTCGCAGATGATATGTTTGATTCAGATTTGTTTTTATAAACTTTATTATTCCACTGGGAAGAATTCTTTTGTGGTGTTCATTATAAAGCTGTTCTGTATTGCAGCTCATTTGTTTGCATTGCCATATTGAGACTGTTTATACTTAAAAGTGGCCACAGCTAGGTGAGCTGTTTCTCTCTCTGTGAGTTGCTGTGAAAAAATAAAGCACATATTCCCCAAACTATTTTTTATTAAAAAAAATAAGAGTAAAAAAATAGCACATTAAGTCATAATTTTAAGTTTAGTGGTAGAATTTCATCACCTTGACCTATAAAATGCTTATATGTCCTCCAGGATTCTTCTATAAAGCTGTCCTAATCAGTTTTGTTTCCCCAGATGACAGCCACATGAAAAATACCACTTTGTTTCCAGAGGTGAGGGAAATATAGCAAGCAGAGGTTTTGTTTCAACCTAACGAAAAAGCTCTTCACTATGCAATAAATGCTCCATCTTTAAGTATATATTCTCAGAATTTGCCCTTAATTTAAAACAGACAAACACAGGCATAACGAAGCAAATGCGGCGTGTAATGATTTTCATTTGAATACTCTAATAAGATGCACAACAAAAACACATCAACTTTGCTAGTTAAAAATAAAAAAGCACATATTGGTTATGCATGTGTGGTCCTTGATGTTCTGGCCAAATGTTCTCAGTACATGTGATGGAAAGACGTGCCTGGACCATGAACGCAGACCACAGGCAGCGCCAAGTCATTGCCTAAATACTTAGTATTAAGGCCAAGGCACGTTCACATTTAATAGAGCTTATTACACTAAAAAAAGACTTGCTGGCTAAACAGTACAAAATGGAACTGGTGGGAAGCATTTAAAACTAAACATAGCACTTAATCATGCTTCATTTTTAAAATTAGTTTAAAACATGTCAGGTGTATATGTGTGCAGTTATACTATATGGAGAAAAGTATTGAGCCTACAGTTTTTATGGCATCCAAGGGCAGGTGCAGGTGTCCCCTCTGTACTGCTATCACAGCTTTCACTCTTCTAGGAAGGCTTTCTACAAGATATTGGAGTGTCTGTGGGAATTTTTGCCCATTCGCCCAGAAGAGCATTTGTGACACTGATGTTGGATTAGAGGGCCTGGCTCACAATTTCCATTCTAGCTCATCCCAAAGTGATGGGGCTGAGGTCAAGGCTCTTTGCAGGCCAGTCAAGTTCTTCCACACCAAACTCATCTCACCATGCCATTACAAAAACAAAAATTTTACAAAGTGAACTGTGACAACACGGCATTAGATCACAGTACCACTCTCAAATTTAGTGAGCTCTTTAGAATGATCCATTCACAAATGTTTGCAAAGGCAGACTTCATGGCTAGATGATTAATTTTATTCATGGCTTCTTCATGGTTAAGTCGTTGTTATGGTGACTACATGTCCCTGTCTATATTAGACTGCACAACATTTTTATCCCTTGCCTCCCTGTCCCACATCTTGAGACAATGTCCCACATTTTGAATTATTCTGCAGAGCATGCACTTTTCTAAAGTATTGCTTTTGCCTAACACATGTGATGAAAGCATGAAAAGACTTTTATTATTGTGAAGTGAAGATTAACTTATTTAATGCTATTCCAATCAGGTAAAGTTACAAATCAAATTTTGGTGAATAAGATGGGAAGCACCACAAAGAAAATGAAGCAGCAGTATAAGGAGAAATAAAGTCTTCTCTCTTTTACTACAGTTAACATTTAGTTTTGGACAAGGGAAATATGGTGTGAAGTGACACAGTACTGTATATGTGTGTGATATAACTGGGAAAAAATGTTAAAATGGTCAGATGTGGCTCAAATATGTAGCTAGGTAAAAAGATGGTGACCAGACAGTACAGCAGATGAAATAACAGTGAGATCAAAGAGAATACAAGAGTATATAAAGAATGACACATGAGACCATAAGAACAAACTTAAGATTCATCTTATCCTTCTTGTACTTCCTCAGTGAGAGAGTTAGAAAAGTTGCATTCAAATATAATATATTTGGCTTTACGCGTTAAACGCCAATCTGGCAACCTGCACACTTCATTGCATTTTTAATTTTAAGTTAAAGTCTCACATTGTCCCACGCAAACAATGTTTGGCCCCACATTTAGTTTGCCAGGATGTGGTCATCCTAGTTCCTGACTGCCTCCACTTTGCAATATTACCACTTAAAGTTGATCATGGAATGTCTAGGAGGGAAGAAGTGTCATGAACTGACTTGTTGCAACAGTGGCATCCTAATACAGTACAACACTTTATTTTAGTGAGCTCTTTAGAATGACGCGTTCATTGACAAATAGTTGTGAAGGCAGACCACATGGCTAGGTGCTTCATCTTATACACCTGTGGTAACTGGGATGAATAAAACACCTGGATTCAATGTTTAAGAGGTGTGACCCAGTACTTTTGTCCAACTTGTAGTTTGTCTTATAACAAACGGTTCTGTTTTCACGTCTCATCACCTCATATTTGCATCAGCCTGACAGTTTTTTAATATGTTGATTACACATTAGAAACTGCTAAGATAATCTCAACTCATCATTGGACACCTCAAAACACATCATCATTAATTTTAGTTTACAGTTCATTGTTATAAAATGTTATCATTCACTTTCAGTCTTGTACCTGTTGCTGAGAGTGTAGAAACCTTAATAAATGTGGACAGATCCATTTCTGTCTGAACCCAACTGAGAAGCTTGATAAATATAACTCTAAAAATGCCAGACATAAAACAGGTGTGACAAACACAAGTCTTTTCATTGCCCTTTGCAACATAGCTGGTTGGTACCCAATAAAAAGGCATCCAAGGCATTATATGTTCCTGTCTGCCTCCACATGGACCCAGCGTGTTGCTGCAGACCACAAAGGCAGTATTGATTGAGTCCAGCAGGCAGTACCTTTGAGCTCTTGGTTCTAAAATGCTGCAGCCCTGTGACAGCATGCTGCTAGCTAATGGAGCAAATGGACAAAAAACATCATTGTTTTGTTGTCTAAAACTGAAACCATATTGGATGTTTTTTTCAATGCATCTGATTTTGCACATCCACTTGTAAGGCACAGATCCAGCACACTGCCTTGCTTAGCATCTATTATGCAAACACCCTGATCCAGTGGGACTCATGGACGCAACAAGTGTGAAGGAAAATATGTGTCATAAGGCCAGAAAGAGCTTTTTTCTCCTGATTTTTAATTTTTTTTTTTATTTTGCCAGAGATGTACAACACATATTCCCGTGCTTTGTGCTTTTTTTTGGGTCATTAACAGAAGTTTTGGGCATCTGTACTAAATTTGGCCAGAGGCATGCAGTTACAGATGTTAGATGGCATGGCAGAATATATGCAGACTCTGGAAAGTTCAGCTTTTTGAAAACTTTTGTATGAACACACAACATGAGAGCTTGTATCAGATTAGCTGGATTTATCATTGACAGGTGCCCTCCAAAAGCCCAATTAATGACTGTGTAATATTTTTATTGACCTGTTGGATGCGGTTGATTCGCCTCTCGTCGGTCTCAGCAATGAACAGAGTTCCCAGGTGTGACAGGGCGATGGCTTTAGCTGCCTCTAGGGTGGCGCGCACAGCTGCCCGGCTCACCAAGTGGTGGTCAATACCCGGAACCTGGCAGTGGATGGGACGTCCTGCCACAATGCGTACCTGTAGACTTTCTGACACCTAAAGAAACACAGCCTAATATATGATCTATATAAAAGAAAGTGGTACAATACAATCACCTACAACGCCTGAATGGAGTCAGGTGTCGGCAATAACAATGCTTTTGTTGATCTGGTGTATCAAACATCGCCTGCTTCATCTCCTGACTCATTACTTTTGAACACGCTCAAACAGGCAATTCATTAATTCTGGGGAAAAAGCTGAGTGACATTTTCTCAAAAACAACTCCTGCAGAGAGTTGTAATAGCATGTTATTTTTTTTAACAAGGTGCTCTTTTGCTTTCTTTTATGTTAGGAGCCTCACTCACTCTAAATTCATCTGAAGTGACAGCACTGCAATTTGTGAAAATATTTTATTACTCTCTCATCCAATGCTGTATATAGTCCCAATGTCTCTCAAAAAGCATTTAAATGAATAAGAAACAGGCATAGAATTCACTACCTTGCCCATCTGTGTTCTGTTGTGTGTACATTTCCCTACCTGTAGGACAATGTTGTTGTCGAGGATGTAGAGGGAGTTGTCCAGTGGGTTAATGGCCAGGTCTGTGGGCCACTCCAGACGCACCTGAGGAAGGACAAACACAAACAAATGGACTTATTGTATATTTCAAAAGAGCAAAAGAAGCCTTGGTGGTGACCGCCCACAAGAATCAGTTACAGGTGATACAAATAACATCTCCTTAATAACATAGTATTAGGCCTCCTGACCCTCCCTGCTCATGCAAAGGTCAGTGGCGGGCAGGGAGCCTTCCCCGTGTTTATTCAAGACTCACACCAGCTTGCTTCGGCACTGTTCCAAATGTCATCCAATAACCGTGATCGTCGCCTGCTCAAATAGCACACCCTGTCTGCTAACACTGTGAGGGTCAAAGCTAGACAAACCTACACTAACACACAGCCACCCACATCACTGTCCATCTCACTCACGCAAGCAGCTGCGTCTGCTATGGAGACTAGGTGGTGCGTCTCAGGGATAAGGTGATTGATGACTCTGAGGACAGATTGGTAAATAAATGGATCATGTTAAATTGCCACTGACATGTCCAATTATAGGCTCTGTCAAATGAGAGAGTAAAGGGTTCACTCTGAAATTCCATTTTAAGAGGTAGAGAGATTCATCAAGCAGGACTCACAGTGTCCCATGCATCAAATCTCTGCTGCTCATGATATTGAACTTTGCAGTGATGGTGGACGATCGCTTCTAAAAGTTATGCTGACCTGTACACAGAGCTGGGCCTGCTGAGTTAAAAGTCAAACTGAAATCCAAATTCACTTTCAAATTAATATATCAGTATTCTATGTGGTTTTTATTTGGACCACTTAGCGTGAAAAATATTTTGAACCTTGTTTAATTGAAAAAGTATAATTTTTACATATCAAATGTTAAAAATGACAAATGTTATTGTTTGTGAAAAAATTTAGGACAGCCATGTTTCCCACTGTGTTGCACCACCTCTTCTTTCAGCAACACTTTGTGTCTAGAGATCAAATGCAGCAATTTTGAAAGAAAAATGTTTTTCTATTCTTGATATAAGATTTCATTTGCTCAACAGTTTGGGCATTGTTTCATAACGCATCACAAGTTTTTAGTGAGTGACTGAAGGCAGGTCAGTGTAGCATCTGAACTTCTATACTGTAATGCATCCAAAATGTGATTTGGCATTTTATTGCACAAACAAGCTAGGCCTTTCTTAAAAAGATAAATAATTTGGATGGTGGCATTGCTCTAAAACTTGTACACACTAACTGGTCACTTCATTAGATATGCCTATTGAACCGCATTTTAATCAGAATCTGAATCAGAATATTTTGTTAACCCAGGGGGGAAATTGTATAATGCAAATATCTATCTAGCTGTTGCCAATCACATGTCATCACATAATAATATTTTGTTACATTATTATGGTTTATTACTAACATCATTAATGGTAGTGATGGCAGTAATGATAAAAAAATAGTATAATATATAATTATTACTTTGATTCAACTTATTTTCTCATGAGTATTTGTATATGTATATGTGCATATATATGTATATATATATATGTATGTGTGTGTGTGTGTGTGTGTGTGTGTGTGTGTGTGTGTGTGTGTGTGTGTGTGAAAATATGTGTGTATGTGTGTGTGTATGTGTTTTTCTGTGTGTGAAAATAAATATATGCATATAGGAGTATACTAGAATGCTTGCATATTTACACATATACCTCAGCCTTATTTATCAATTTATTATTTACTTTTACTTATTTACTGCTTTCTTATTCATTCTTAGTCCTTCCTGTTTTAGTTACACACCATGGTTTGGAGGAACACCATTTTTATTCTGTACATGTCTCATACATACTGTATAGCAGAATTGATAATAAAGCTGACTTTGATTATTCTATCTATCTATCTATCTATCTATCTCTCTCTCTCTCTCTCTCTCTATCTATCTATCTATAGAGGTTGTTGGTGCCAATTGCTGATCTGCTGGGATTTTCCCACACAACCATCTCTAGGGTTTACTGAGAATAGTCAGAAAGACAAAAGATCCAGTGAGTGGCAGTTCTCTTGGCCCAAATGCCTTGTTGATGCCAGAGGTCAGCTAAGAACAGGAAACTGAGGCTACAATTGGCACATGTGCACAAAAATTAGGCAAAAGAGGATTAGAAAAACATTGTCTCGTCTGATGAGTCTCAATTTCTGCTCTGACATTTCAATGGTAGGGTCAGAAATTGCCAGAAACAAACATGCTGGTGGTGGTGTAATGGTGTGGGGTATATTTTCTTGGAACACTTTAGGCCCCTTATTAATAATACCCTTACCAATAATGTGCCATGTCACAAAGCTCAAATCATCTCCCACTGGTTTTATTGAATATGACAGCGAGTATACTGTATTCAAATGCCTTACACAGACACCAGATATTAATGCAATCAACTATGTGGTCCTGTCATGTCAGTATGGACCAAAATCTCTGAGGAATGTTTCCAGCACCGTGTTGAATTAAAGCAGTTCTGAAGGCAAAAGGAGGTCCAGCCTGGTACTAGCAAGGTCCAATTAAAGTGGCTGCCAAATATATGCTATTGAGCAGTAATGGTGCCTTCATAGTTACCTATGTCATGTGCACTAATGTACTCCACACTATTGTTGTTGTTGGCTTTCAAATAACGCCACAGACAGACCCTCTCTTCTTTAGCCCCAGTGGGGGCAGACTGCATGTATCTATAAAGGAATTCAGATTTTGACTGGCCAAACCAAAGAACAGTTTTCCACTTCAAGTCCATCTGAAATGAGCTTAGGCCCACATAAGAAAGCAGTGTTTCAGGATCATGTTTCTTTGTCTTTTTAAATGGTTTTGTTCGGCTGAGTTTTAGCTTTTAGGAGGCAGTGAGAAACTGTGTTCACTGACAATGATTTTCAGAATTGTCCCTGAGACAATGCAATGATTTCCAATACAGAATTGTCTTTGTTTTTAGTGTACCACCTGACGGCCTGAAGATCATGGCCATTCAATTTTTAGCCTCATTCCTTTTCTATTTCTCCCGATTCTCTTGCTTATTTAATGACATTATTTGGATGATTAGATGAATAAAACCTAATTTCTTCTGCAAGCTTACATTGAAGAATGTTATTCTGAAATTGTTGAACTATTCGCCTACACAGTCTTTCACAGAGTGGTGTACCGAAATGAACAGTGCTTTGTGTTCTTGTGCTAAAATGCAAAAAAGCCTCATATTCAGCCTCTGTCCTGTGTTCAGAGAAAGCCTGTTTAACCTATTTTTTTTTTTTTAGAAAAGTGTGTCTTTGAGGCTTTCTTTCAATTGACATAAGTGTAGGCAGCAAAAGAGTGTGAGACAGAGTGTGGGATAAAGTGTAAGACAGAGACTGTATGAAGGTGTCACGAGGCAAAAGCGTGAATATGTCAGAATTGCATGAAGGTAGAGTAATTGATTATACTTGGAACCAGCTGGAGAGATAACATTGCTAGTCTTTGTTTCGCACCATCTGTGACTTTGCAATCTGTATGTTACTCCATATGACTCCACATTTTAATTCTCATGTTCATGGCTCTTTCTAGTGTAAAACACAGGCTGACATAAAAAAAGGCTTCAGCTCCACGACTAGAAGTTGCTGCGGGTCTAGGCAGTCTTATCATTTTTGTCAACTCATTACAACCCATATATAAAAGACAGCTAAAATGAGCAAAATCTGTGTAGGTGACTGTGATGAATAGCATTAACACAAAGGAGTATCAGCATTAGTCATCTGAACTATAGTTCTACGATTAGTAAGCAGAACAACCTTTTGAGATATTCTAAGTTAAGGCTAGCTGGCCCAGCTGTAGAAGCTGCACACTTTCCAGGTGAAATTTAACTCAAATGTGGACAAACCCCTCCAACAGCTAAGAGATAAGAAGCAAAGATGACACATTGAGGTCACAGTTTCTTTTAAAGAACAAATGCAATCGAGAATGAATGCAATTTGATGTGATCAGAACAATGACTAACAAACAAAAGGAAGAGCAAGAAGGCAGCACAGGCCTCTTTAACGACATTTAATATCACTTCTGGGAATTCACCTGGCCCGAACATTCATATTCACACACACATACACAGGCGCTCACATCCCTATGTGTGGGCAGAGATCCCTCTATAGAGCCGGTAGCTCATCTATAATTCATCCTTTGCTCTAATAGGCCTGATATAAGTTAGCAGTGTGATCTGAAGGCTGCCAGATCAAACCTATGCAGTAGCTGTCTTTGGTCTTACCACATGCTTTTGTTCACACACATAAATACACACACCTTTAAGAAGTTACAAAAGGTTGTTGTGGAATAAGCTTAGCAATTTTGATATAAAAACAAACTTAATTTTCTACAGATTATTAAAACAACAGGCACATATTCCACAGCAAATCATGGCTTCTGCTTACTAATGGTCATTGAAACTTTGCAGCATTATTGACTTACCTGGCTGATGTCCATGCGTGCATCACAGCTTAGCGGCTGCGTTGACATCAGTCCGTTGGAACCAATCACAGTGGAGAGCAAACCCCTCTCATTAATCTTCTGAATGGTGGTGCCATCAACGAAGTACACAACACCTCTTTTATCCACCGCAATACCTAGGCGGGTGAGAGAGAGGCAGAATGAGCTTTTGGAGATGACAGAGAGAAGCGAATGAGGGGGGAGAGAATGAAAAGAAAACGTAAAGGAGAGAAAGGAAGAGAGGAGATGAGTAAGAGAGAGAAGTAGAGTGGAGAGAGGATAGGGCTTCGGAGAGGCATCCAACTCAGTTAGACATTCAGCTCAGCAAGTGGCTGTCTTATCAAAGGCACTGCACCACGGAAATGTAATTATATTTCCATTCCAGAGCCCACTAAAGGGATTAGAACAATGCAACTGGAGGAAGAAGTTATTTGTCACGTTAGATGTGAGCAGGGTGCCGCAGTGAACTTTTGACATTTGATGCTTCTGCAAATGTGCTTTATAAATGGGCATCCACAATTCAAACACACACGTGAATGCCTGCATGTGCATACATGTGTACTTGTATTTGCACAGTGCTCTTGGACGCACACTTTGCAAGTGTGGTTTGCTATGAACAGCATATACCTGAACTCTCCTTGCAGTGGAGCTCTGCAGCAGATGACAAGCGGAGGAAGGAAAAAAGGTTAAGTCCAGGTATTAAAGGTCAGGGCAGACTGTGAATCATCTGTTATGGATGAGGAGCGACCTTCATCCCTATCTCATCTCCATACAGAGAATAGCCCTTTGACTCAAGTCTTCTGCAATAATATTCCTCTACTCAGCCCTCACCTCATATACCACCAATTCCACTTGATTGCTTTCACTTAGCAACTCTGACAATAAGCCATATTTTAGCATTTCTTTCTACCATCTCCAGTGCATGTGTGCCATTTAAAAATGGATTTTAGTTATGGTTCATCGTTAAGTCACAACAGGGTTATGTGGTATATATATAATTTCATTTCAACTGCCTCAAAGGACTATGGAGAGAAAACCTATTAATTATATTTCCACAATCAATCACGGAACTAAATGGTTTAATATAGTATACTATGAAACAAGCGACACCTTAAAATCACATGACTAATGCAAACATGATAGAAGACTATAAACAGATTCAATAACATATATTTTTAAATCCTTTTACAACTAATTTTATCTTGGTTTGGTATTAATTCATGCATCTTTTAGATTATTTGACCACATGGGGGTACAAAAAGTGTTGGTAAACTTGTGCCTAATGGCACATCCAGCAGTTATTTTGAGTCATATTTCTTGTGACCAGTTAAATGTATTTCAGTGTTCACCTTTCAACTGTTTTTTTCCTTACTGACCCATAAGAGAAATATCTGTCTTTTTAGCAGCTAAATGTTCTAAGCCAACCAAGTAGTCACTAATTTTGTATTTATTGCTTTATTTCTTTGAATACTACCATTAGTAAATTTTCATGTAATACACTATGGAGCTAGTTGTGATGCCTTTTGCCTGCAGCAGACAATATCTCCCAGATTAGGACCAGTGTCTTTGTAGGAAAATGCCAGTGGGAACCCATTATAAAGGCCTGCCTGTTCTCCACCCCCCCACCAGCTTACCAGTCACAAAATACATCCTCACCCAAAGCCCAGTGGTACTTATCGGGGAAATTTGAATGAACATGAGAAACAAGATAATGTGCCCAAGCAGTCTGAATTTCACCTCATATTTACTGTACATTACTATTAGTGGAAAAAAAGAAGAAGAAGGAAAAAAAGTGGACTTAGGCTTTGTTCATTACTTGGCCGGTCTAAATTTGCTCAAATACCGCTGTACAATCAGTGGTTCATAAGATAAAACACACTGTTGTAATTCATATCAAATTCCAGGTCAGATCTGGATCAGATCCAGGTGAACTCTAGAAATAAGCAAATGTGCCGAAGAGCTGTGGTATTCCTTAATGATTACTGTTAGTGCATTAAAGGTTGGAAAAAGAACATTAAATCTGGGGAAAAAAAAAATCTAGTTTTACTTATGGATCAGATCCAGATTCATTTTATTTTAATGTCTTTATGTGAACTTGGGCTTTGTTCACTACTGCTGGGTATAAAAGTAGACACTGAAGTAATATTTGTCTCAATTTTAACATATTACTCCCCATAAGATTTAGAAGTACCATTCGTATTTTAGCCAGCTGATATTAAACAGCAATCCACTAATCCTCTGGGGGTATATACCTACAAGTTTGGTGAAGCTTCTCAAAATCAATGAATTATTGTGATGACATTGCAAATCTCTACGTGGATGTCGCAGTGCCACTACTTCTCCAGTCTATTTTTTTTTCCATAGGTGTTTATTACCCTTTAGGCATGAAAATTTTTTGAACATATAATTTTCATATAGTCATTTATATGTCTACTCAGCTATACAGCATGGAGGTTGAGTTTTAAGCTAAGAAAATATGTATTTTAATAAACAACAATATAAAATGATACAGTAATTCTACTATAGCTACAAAACACACATACTGTATATTAAAGAAAATGCCTTTTGAATAGCTGTCCATTGTAGCAACTACCATGCCTGAAAGGGTCAATATTATCTCCTGACTTTCATGTGGTGGATGTTTTTGATATGTTATGTTATTATGTAACCAGAACATCAGTAATATAGTAGCTCATCTAGCTCATGATCCCTCACAATTTACAGGTTGCTGTATTGAGTGAAGTACAAAAAGAAAGTAAGTTTTCATGTCACTGGCTGAGAGTTAATGAGAATTAAATTTACTGAGAAGTCAAGGATGTTTCCGAACCCGAAATGTTCTGAATTCTTGGCAATATTATGCCATGAATAAACCTAATGGTGGCATTTATGTATAGAGGCAGAGGGGCATAAGCAAACACTCATTCTAGGAATATTACAATCCAGGATAATACAATCAGGATGGAAAAATGTTTGTAAAACAACAACTATGACCCTGATCCAGTTTGAGTCTAGTTTGAGTGAAGACCCATTAGCAGATCAGTGTGTGTAGGTTTCACTAACTGACTAATACTTTGGAAGGAGTAGTGATTTTTATTAAACTGTGACTGACGGATGGATGATGGATGCCTCGCTCATTGGTCATGGGATGAGCTAGAAAACTTTGTGATTACTTGCATAAATTTCAGCAGTGCTGAGACGATCTTGCAAAACCCCACCAAGATTAGCTGCCAGATTTTGCAAAGTTTGCGTCTTGTTAATCTTCTGGCAAAAAAATGTATTGCTAAATTATTCCACAGCAAAGATGAGAATTTACCATTAAACATCAAACAATGAAACAAAATCATTATTTATTGTTACTATTTACCAATCCTACAGTCACTTTAACTTACACAGATTATCACGTGGTTACTGACAACTTAAGAACAGACTGTTACACATTTTGCACTGTTTTGTGTAATGATTTACTTCTAATATAATGATTTACTTCCAGCATTACTTCTAGTATCTGATTTACTTCTATTGTACTGCAATACGTCTTTTTAAGGAAATACTCCATGACAGTGTGTGTGTGTGTGTGTATGTGTGTGTGTGTGTGTGTGTGTGTGTGTGTGTGTGCGCGCGCGTGCGCGCGCCGGTATGTGGGTAAGTTTTTATTTTTCTAAAGTTTCATTTAATGTCCCTAGAGAAACACTCTCTGATTTCCCTTCACTACGGTTGTTTATGTACAGCAATTTGACAATAAAGCTTGATTTGGTTTTAAAAAATATAATTTCGGTGCCATAAAAAAAAAAAAAAAAAAAATCTTACTTTTAAAAAAAAAAAT
>VUQH01074809.1:19353-37087 GCA_015106775.1 Etroplus canarensis
CGAACTCCCCCCCCCCCCCTGTGCCTGAGACAAATGCTTCCATCTGTATGTGTGCCTGTGTTTGGGGCATTCACCTCGAGGAAATGCAATTTATTCCTCCACGGTGGCAAAGCTCCACTCCTCCTGTCAGTTTGCCAAGCTCCCAGTGGAGGTTGACAGGCCAGCTGCCAGCAGTGGCCATCCTGACCAGTTAAAGGGACATGCATGTCACATTTCCCATGATCACGCTGACGTTGTCAACCTGACATACCTTTAACAAGGCACCCATAACTAACTGCCTGTCCCTTCAGTATGGGAAGCAGAGAAGGTCCAGGGACCAGCGGGCTGTCAATCAAAAACAAGCATATACAAGCACACTGACTGGCACAAACATTGCACCTTTGGTGCAAAGGCTCAGCCTTTGGCCTTAAGCCTGCATGTCTTATTGACTTGGGGCTTCATTACACACACAGTGAGCTTCAGTGATCACTCCAAAGCTACTCTACACACTCCGACTACAAACAGGGTAGCTGTCAGTCTCTATAGTGTACTACCTACTTATTACTTAAAAATTAGACATTGTAAAGGTAGAGCCTTTTTTTAAAGTCAGCATATAATTATACTTCCTTTGGTCCTACAGTAAGTCAATCTTGACAGTGAACTACTTCCTCTCAGAATATCAAAGAGTCCTCCTCTGGCCCTGACTTTATCAGGGAACAGATACTTCTTGAAATGTTCCTTGTTCTTCAAAGTAATCCAGGATAAGTTTCACCCATTTATCAGCTAAACAATAAAGTTCAAGCGACAGAATATTTTATGAATCTGGTCTAAGTGCAATGATCCTTCAGACAAATTTAATCTAATCTTTTAATGTATCACTAAGTTTTTTCCTGCAAGGTTTTTGACTCTAAATATTTTTTTTCTTGCAATCATAGTCAGTCGTCAGTGTCAAATTAATTTTGGGTACTGCAAAGCTGTCGTTCTTAAAGTAGGGGCTGGGGACCACCATGGGTCCACAATCCACAGCCTAGGGGTCAGCAAAATAGTTTGCTATAGATCATAAAATTGTAATGTGTCATTAACTGGGGTGGGGTAAAAGAAACATACTGTGTCCATTCTTCTGTCCCATGTTATTTTTTTAGCTGAATGAATATCTGATATGATTATGACACATATCAGTCTTTCATGAAAACACACTCTTATTAGCCACCTAGATTGCTTTAAGTATGGAGAAATATTTGGGTAGGTTCAGTGTCAACCAGCTAAATGTTTGTTTGACAAAGTTTGAGATGCTCTGCTTCAAAGTATTTTGGCATACTAATTAGTTAAAGTTCCCACTGAAAACAGACAGATCCCAAGGGATTTATGCAGATATAATACATTATTTATTCTTGAGCAGCAAAGATTCAAAAGAGGAAGTTACCTTGTCCGCTCATAACTAACAATTATGACTAATTTCTTATTATTCATGTTGTACATGTTGTAAGTGTTGCAGCATACTTTTCTCTTAAAAACTTTTCTCATCACAATTGTACAGAGGATCAGCATATCAGTGAAAGTAATTTAGCTCTTCTAGCTCTTCCAGGAGGGACACCAAAGTGTTTACATTGCCGGCAGTATGTCAGACTTGTTCTCTGTGGGTTTTGGACTCTGCCAAGGCTGTCCTTGGTCAGAGATTCTGTTCCTAATTTTTATGGACAGAATGTCTAGATGCTCCCAAGGGATGGAGTGTCTGAGATTTTGCAGATGGCATGGTTCTCCTACCCTCACGTATAGTAAAGAGCTCTAGGCTGTGACCAAAAGAATGAGATCAGGGATACAAGTAGTGGAAATGAGTTTCTTCCAAAGGGTGTCTGGACTCTGTCTCGGAGTAGAGTCGCTACTCTTCCACATCGAAAGGTGCCTGCTGAGGTGGTTTGGGCATCTAATCAGGATGCCTCCTGGGCACCTCCAAGGTGAAGTGTTTTGAGCAGCTTTTACTGGAAGGAGGCTCCGGGGCAGACCAAGGAAACGCCAAAGAGATTACATCTCTCAGCTATAGTTTAATAAATACAATACATTACATTAAAAAAATGTCATTTTGAGTTTGGTAGAACAAATTTTTGTTGACTAACACCTAAGTCCTCATTTTATCTGAAAGGAACTGTCTCATCATACTTCATACATTCAATTCAGTTGTATTTAAATAGTGCCAATTCACAACAAACGTCACCTCAAGGTGCTTTACACTGTAAGGTAAGACCCTGCAGTATTAGAGAGAAAACCCCAACAATCAGATGATCCCCTATGAGCAAGCACTTGGTGACTGTGGGAAAGAAGAACTCCCTTTTAACAGGAACCAGGGTCAAGTAGAGGCAGCCATCTGCCTCGACTGGTTGAGGGTGAGGGGAAGGAGAAGAGAGAAAGGAGAGCAAAGAGAGACACAGACTTTGGGAGAAAAAAAGCAACATTTAATGACATGCAGCAGTCACAAATAAATGCACGGGGAGTGAAAAGAGGTGGTTGGAGAAGAAATGCCCAGTACATCATAAGAAGCCCCCCAGCAGCCTAAACCTATTGCAGCATAACTAAGCCCTAACTATGAGCTTTATCAAAAAGGAAAGTTTTAAGTCTAATCTTAAATGCAGAGTGGGTCTCTGTCTCCCGAATACAAACTGGGAGCTGGTTCCATAGGAGAGGAGCCTGATAGCTGACGGCTCTGTCTCCCATTCTACTTTTAAAATTCTAGGAACCACAAGTAGGTCTGCACTCTGAGAGAGAAGTGCTCTACTGGGAATATATGATACAATGAGGCCTTTAACATAGGATGGGGCCTGATGGTTTAAGACTTTGTAAGTGAGAAGCAGGATTTTAAATTCAATTCTGGATTTAACAGGGAGCCAATGAAGAGAAGCCAGTATAGGGAAAATATGACACCTCCTTCGAGTCCCTGTCAGTACTCTCAGGATGCAGTTACTATCCATGTCTGTCCAGACTCATATGAATTTAATAAAAGAAATTAAGCACACTTATGCTTGACTTTTAAAGCTAATTCTGGCAAAACTCAAAGCTGAACTAATGAAAGGGGACAGTGCTCCAATTATGTATTTTGTTCCAAAAAAGTAACACATTCTAAAACATCTATGTTTATGAATTACAAAAGTTTCAAGGTGATCAGTGTATGGCAAAGTGAAATCTGATCACAGGCTCCCCTGTGTGTTTCTCAGTTATGGTGTTATGGTTTTTCACGTCACACAAAGTTCTTTTTTGAAGTCAGAGTAACCTCTGACCACTAGATTTTAATCATTTTATCCTAGAATCCACGTAAATTTTTCTGCCACATTTGAGGAAATATAGCCTAAATGTCCCTAAAATTCCCGAAAGATGCTTCAGAAATATCTCTTTCATGAGAGTAGACAGACAAGCCCCTACACACAACTATGCCGGCCATTGCTGTAGCCAGTGCAAAGGCAGAAAAACATTGTTCAAATGCTTAAATGACATATGTCAACATTTCTTGACAAGCAACCTCTTTACCTCTCATAAATAATGAAAACATGCAAGCAATGTGACCTTGTCACAATACCCCAAATCTCCCCACGGGACCTAAGCCCAAAGACAAACCCAAACAAGGCGCTGTACTTTATTTGAGACATATTTTCAGTGAAGAGCATAGCACTGTGCTCCCCAGCTTTGCAAGCAAATTCTGACCAGAGATAAACAGATGTTAAACTTTCAGACAGTGCAATGTCATTATTAGTAGTTATGTAATGCTTCAATATAATAATACAAATATCAATGTTCTTATACAGCCTAAAACATTTTACTTCTTGCTTGTTCAGTGTACAACTGCTGTTTTTGTTATTTTTATACTCACTGACCACTTCATTAGGTACACCTGTTCAAGTGCTCATTAACACAACTATTTAATCAGCCAATCACTAAAGCAACAATTTAAAAAAAAAGCTAAAATAGGAACATTAGACCATCTGGAAACAGCTTTAGTGTGACTCGTGACAGTGGGTCAGCTGGATTTTTTTTTATGAAAACATATGGTATAAAGTGAGGCTGAATGCATTATTTACTAGAAGTTATCTTTTAATGTGATCCAGTTGAGTAGGCCTGTCAGTGTTTCCCACAGTGACAAAGTCAGTAGCTGAAAAGTAGACATGACATATGCCATATGTGTGCTATTCTTTCTCCAGTTATGTCAAAGTTGCTCATTGGCTGAAAGAGTCCTGATGTACCTGTGTGCTCTTCTGCCTGGCCCTCCGGATTTGCCACTGGCAGCTATATTCTTAGCATTATTTTTGAGAGAAATGAGTCTCTGGCAGAACTTCATATTGCGGCTGCTCAGCGATGCATTTCTGCCTCACAAACCACTGCCGCTCTTCTAATTATCATGGATGCTGCGGCATGAAAACAAGCTGCGGTAGAAATAGCATGACCCAATGGCGTCTTTCTATTTTGCATTATCATTGAGTATGCTGCTGTTTGCCTTGCTGTGTGATTAATTCATGTGTGTATCATTAATGCAGGAATGTCCAGGGGCAAAGACAAAAGCTCGGTCAATGTGAAAGAAAACACAGGGGCAGGCTGTTAAAAACTGCGCACACATATGCACATGCTCACACATAAACCGAATCTTGGAGTTAAAAACACAGTGTGAGTTATCATATGCCCTTGTTTTGTGAAACAGTGTTCTGTTTAAACCAACAAAAACAATGATAGTTGACCCACTGAGCGTGAAGGCAGCCACAGGCCCAGTTTAATATGCAGATGAGGAGTGGGACTGCTGCATGCTGCAGGATTTAGATGCAAAACACTGAGTCCTCTCTCTCTCTCTCTCTTTACCATTTCATTCATTCTCTTGTTTTCTCCATTCTCTATTTTTCTCTATTAATGTCATATTATTTTTCATTCTCGGTTGCGCTCACTTTATCTTTAACTCTCTTCCTCTCTCAGTTCTGAGCTCCCTCTTTTTCTCTATCAATTTAATCCGCTCTCTGTCTCCCCTCTCTCTTTCTCTAGTTTGCGAGACGCAACAGTCTAAATGCTGTGGGAGCCAGAGGTGGAATAACAATGGCATATTCATTCCGTAGCTGTAACACAGAGCAGCTTGGCACAGACCAGCTACCCAGCCATAGGAGATCTTAGAACTTGACTGCTGCAGCTTGCAAATACAGTTTGGGAAGTGGCAAATTTTAGAAAAGTGAAATGCAGGCTGTAGTGATTAGAGCAGTGCCATTAAAGGACAACACATCTCATAAGACTCCAATGCCTGAGTAGAAGCGTGGGACCAGTGTTTGCTGAGTTAATGGTTTGAGAATGGGCTCGCTGACAGCAAGTAGTGCTTGATTCATGCTGCTGAAGCAATCTCGAAAATGATCCTATGTTTTCAGCCATTTAATGAGACCAGCATCTAGTGTGTGTAGATATTCATACACCTAAGCTGCTTACATGTCAACCACCTGCCAAGACAGCCACTGCACAGCATGAAAGCCTGGCTGCCCTGGTCTCAGAGCAGCTCTGTGCCACATGAACCATATTTACCCCTGGCTCCTTTTTTTTAAACACCCTGACTGTTCAACATGCTAATAACCGCAACCAGTTTAAACCCAACAGCTTCATTCAGGAACCAGGCCCTGCTATCTCAACACCGATGGCGTGCCTTGCAGCTGTGTTGCTCAGTGTAGATGGGGACAAATGTGTCTGTCTGTGCTGGGAAGAGAGTCGCAAGAAAAAGACTGAATGAAAGCAGAGGAGAAGAGAAAAGACGAGGGGGGAGTGAGCGAGAGAGAGAGGCCGACAGGGCAAAAGGAGAAGTGTGGTGGCAGCATGTCAGCTTCTGATAAGGGCATTAGTCTGCCCCCTGTGGGTCAGAAAGAGAGACTGACAATGCAAGTGCTCACACCACCATCACACCACCATGTGCACACACATAAATGCACACACCTCTCTCTGTGGATGTCAGCTTTGCTGCCTGGGACTAGTCAACAAATTAAAGATAAGACCAGCGCATTGCAACCACCAACAACTAAACCTTCAATCACTTGGCTCTCTCTGAAGTCCTCTGTCCAAACTAACAGATGAAACAAACAGAACACACTGCTATTTTTACATACACATGTCTTTTATTCAACAATTGTCCAAAAAAAAAGTACCCCGTTATGGTGTGAACAGAATTAGTCTAAAGATGTGAGCCAAGGCTGTTGGGTCCAGAGGGACTGACGCCTCTTTCATGTCAGACATGGGATCCATCCTAAATGGAGCAAGGCCTTTTATTTAGGAAGCTAATTGACTGCAGAAGCAAATGTGGAGCCAACTCTAAACAATGCCCCAGATCTTGTATTCATAAGTGAATGCTTCAAGGACACAAGATAATCCCTGTAGCTTACGTTATGGGGAGACTATAAACTCAGGCACAGCAGAATGCTCAATACTGTCGCAACACTTTCAGATAAATTAAAATTATGGATTACTATTTATCAGCTGTTTCCTATGCTGTAACAATATTATGTGTCACAGCAGGCCTACTGCTGCTATTTCAACACAGGGGCACAAGGGTGATTCATCGACGTGAAGAGGGGAGAAAAAGAGATGGAAGAAGTAAAGGAAAAGAAGGAAGTGCTAATTTGGAGTGAGGAGCTCACCAGAGGAAGAAAGACAAGATCAATGCTGGAGAATCACAGAGGCACAACTTCAAAAAAGAAAGGGACAGATATTTCTCTGTGAAGTCTACCACTCATTACCATTGGAGAGAGGGTGCCGGGAGGGGGAAGAGTGTGGGCTGTGGCAGATAGATGACAGGGAACCAGGGGGCTCCAGGCAGAAATCTCTAGATCCTTTATAAGAGCTGGTTAGTAGGAGCACAATAGCCACAGAAGAGAGTCTGTGAACTGCAATGAGTCAGTATAAATTACCGTACCATGAGTGAACAAGAGGAGTCTTGGGACAGAATATTCTATTACTGCATAAAGGCAGAGATACAGCATGTTCTAAGGTATAAGTGGCACGTATACAGAGAATAATAGTCTTCAGATCATGTGTCAAATTGTAGCATGAGTCAACCCCAATCTTTTCCTCTTATCATCTTCTTGTTTCTTTTTCATCATCTAGTCCCTCTATTGCTGAATAAACTTAGGAAGATAGAGGAAATTAAAATCAAATATCCTCTATCAAAGTTGGAGCTTCTCTGTATTTAGAGCCAGTGACATTTGAAGAATGGGGGCGTGCTACGTTTGTTTATAGTGCTCAATATCGACTGGCTGTCTGCCCCCAACATCAGACAGCACTGCATGCGCAGGCTGAGTGTGACTGACAGCACAGGCCATGTAGGACTGTGGGTGTAGCCTGAGTGACAGGCCTGTGGCTAAAAACTCCTGTGTGACCCGGAGACCACAAGCTAGAAGGCAGGAACAAAAAATCTGCCATTTTTAACCTTTGAAGTGTGACACCCTGGAGGACAACTGATGCAACATACGACATTTGATTTGATCCACGGTGAGTTAAGTGTCACTGACCAAAAAGTGAACTGCAGTATTTTGTGAGGAAGGTAGCATCCTCTTCTATCCACCTACATACACGGGCTCATGTTTTACTCCAAAATACAACATTACTCAATGGGCAATCTGTGGACGCTATAATTATGCAGATGAATATTATTCCTTCTTCCTCTATACTGTTCTTGATTTTTCCTTTTGTTCTACTCTCGCAATCATATTCACATAATTCTTTTTTTTATATACAGTTTTTGTGCCATTATAGTAGGAAGGGTGAGATGGATGGCTAAATAGGGATGAATTCTAATCTTATCATTGTACAAATCTTAGAGAATTATCTTTCAAAAATGAGAATATAGGCAAGTGAAAATACTCTTGGAAAAATAATGACATTACCAGAAAATTCAAATTAAAACAGTATTTGGTGTGAACAACACATAAGTTGTCAAAGAACTTTTGAGAATTTGCCACAGATTCTCTGCAGATTTAGGTTGTCTCACTTGCTTCTGTCTCCATAATACTGAGGTCATATCAACCTGTGGAGGACCTACCATCTGTTGTTGTTCTTCTTTTGGAACCCATTTCACAGTACTATATGCAATAAATATACAGAACGTTGTTTGTCTCACCTTCATTTCCATGATGGCCAAACTGTTGCATTTTATGTACATAAACATTACTAGTGTAAGGTATTAAAAAATATTCCAAACCCCAGCTATCATGTGGGCAGCAACAGTTTCTTGACGACAGACGTCTGAAAAGTTCAGTAAAATTTGCTGCAGCTAATAGGCAGGGCAGAACAAAAGGAATAGAAATGCAGTACAATAGCAGACAGCAGCAGAGAAGATGTGTTGCTGGAATCCACTCCTGTCAGCTAATAAGTGAGAGTAGAACGATTAACCAATTCAAATCAACACCCCGGGCTTAATGTCTGAAATGTATGTGCATTAATTTAAATTGCTTGAACTGGGCTAAAGCTAGGAGGGAATCAAGAACTAAATCTGCAGACTTCTGTGCATTAGAAAAGCTTAAGATGACAGGCGTATTCTGGTTTAAGTTTATGCCTACAAGTGCCATTTCCCCCTGTAAGCCAGGGGAAGCCATGCTTACCCTATTAGTGGAGCTATTATTGTCATTTTAACACAAAGATCAAATTTCCCTTGTCTTAAGAAAAAGATAAAAATTATACTTTTTTTTCTTGTGGCTGGCAATTAGCCACATTACTGACAATTTCTTCAAACTACACAGCCAGAAGAGAAGAGAGCTGCTGAGTCACAGGAATTTATGACTATTAGGGGAGCCACACTGTTCAAAAAGGAAAGGTTGAGAAAACTCAACATTTCAAGGTGAAAAGCTTCATTGAAGTTTTGAGTTTGGTAAATTTAAGCTTTAAGTTTATAAAGGACTGAAATTTCTTTGTGTTAAACTGCAGAAAATACATGCCACTATTCATAGTAGATTTCAAAAAGGAGACCATCTGAAACTCATAATAAACACCTGTGAGAATACACATAACTGCCAACATTATGTAACATTTTCACATTAAGTAATGAAGTGTTTCTGGGAAAATTTTGCCTTCATGTCATCCATGCTGAGAAGTAAATGCAGACAAGTCAGCAGGGTTTTTATTTAATCCAATTTGATGTATGCAAACTTTTCATTACAGATTAAGTAAATTAAACGTATCACTATAGGTCCTTAGAGTCCTAAACCTTTATTACAATTGGTTCCATAATTTTTACAACATTCCTCATTATAACTTAACCATAGTCCTGCCAAATATACGACCAGCTAGACAACTGGCAGTGAATGAAAACACCAGAAGTGATCAATATATAGACGACTGGCAGTACACGAAACTTATCTCGGACATCAGTATATTGGGGTCCTGCAGTACTAGGGTTAATAAGACATTTTTCATGTCCAATGAATGCATGACAGGGGTGTTTCCATCATTTTTAGGCACAGAGGGTGAAGGGTTGGAGTAAAGAAACATATATGGTGGGGGTGGTGTAGGATGGGGTGTCAGTGCAGAAAAACACTGGGTATGATTATTACACTTAAATATTTTCCACTGAATGTTTAAGTTTGTGCCAAGTGGAAAAAATCTATATAGACTTTTTTGTTTACGCTAAAGTTGGAATCCCTTGAGTAGAGATATTCATTATGTATAATGCCATTTTTTAGAATCATACAGATTATATTTTTGCATAATAGTTGATGATTCTTTAATGTGTATATCATTTTAATTAATTATAATTAATTCTATGTTCCTGGGTAGCTTGGTCTATAATAATACAATTTACCTAAAAAATAATAAGTAACTAAAGCTTTAAAAGCTATAGTTTGGAGTGCAAAGTATAATATTTGCATCCAAAATTAGAGTAGAAGCAGAAAGTTGCATAATATAGAAATACTTAGATAAAGTATACATACTTTAAACCTGTACTTGAGTAATTCCACTGCTGCATTTCTACTACTTATATTTGTGCTCCTATTAAATGGTGTTGGCTATTGATGTTGTAAGAGTAAGAATACCGTGGTTCTGGGAGGCCACCACGGGGGGGGGTGCCATATTTCAGGGGGCTGGTGCCACCCCATGCGCCCCTCTCTAGACACGTCCCTGATCTCTGATGCATAATCCAACATTACTGAGATGGTCTAATATTTATTTCTGAAACTGTTTTGATTCTGTAAGTTTACATTATTCTATTTACAATCATTCTGCCTCATCTTCGCATGCCAACCAAGCAACACGCCATTTAACTTAATGGAAGATAAAACTCACTTTATCACTGTGTACCACTGTGCACCAATGTGCTCCACTGTGTATCTGGAGTAATTGTAATTCGGGTTTACTAACTTTTAATGAAACTCATTCATCTTTCCATTACACGGCACTATGTTGAGTTTATGTACCAACAAAATCTGGATGTATTTAGTGTATCAAGTTGCAGTTCCAAAATGTACCTTCAGCTGCTCCCTTGTATTTTCCCCCAAGGGGTCAGCACAGCAAATTGATTCGCATCTGTAATTTGGCAGAGGTTTTACACCAGATGCCCTTCCTGACCCAACCCTCTATGGTGAGAGGGACTTGTGCCCCTATCTGGAAATAAACTGAGGACCTTTTGCTTATAAGACAAATGTGTAACCCTACACTACAGGGACACTCAAGTTGGAATTACAGCTTAGACATAAAAAGCTAGTTTCATGTCAAAATGGGTGACTACTGTAGCTCCTATTTGACATAAATGCAGCATGAGAAGAGGCATAATCAAACAGAATAAGTTTGGGGCACTGTGTTACTGTGTGCAGTCAGGGCAAAAAAAAAAGATGGAAAGCAAACAAACCAAATACAGTAACATCCTCATGACAAATTTTCTAGTCATTCTTGTAATTTAGGCTTTGTGGACAAGTCAATGAAATGCAGGAAGATTTTTTTCATTTCCAGGCCTCTATCATCCCTATCATGTGATGTGTTTTCTTACCCAAAAGCCAACAATAGACCTTTTTTTCCACAGAGACATTTGGAGTTGTTAAAGTAAGAAAAGCACAGGTGCAATGAACAACATTAACAATGGCCTTATTCCATTGAAGTGTAAGCCCTGACAGTGAGTCAGCATGCATAATAGCAGGAACCTGAAACTGGAACACCTGAATGGACTGCAGCCATGATTACTGGGTTTATTAGTCACACCTGTGCTGTTCCTACAGGGCAGAGGGTCGGCTGTGGAAAAGGTCTAGCCGTACTTTTGGGAGACATTCTCATTTTATCAAAATAACCGTTATTTTTAGGGCAAATGAAGTAATGAATTTTAAAGGAAACTGTCAGAAACCCCCCCCAGTAATTACTAAAATTGTATAAGTGAATAGTATAAGAGCAATATAATGGTTACAGTGGTTATAGTGTTGCCTTGTTAAAGCAAATTACATCTAAAAATAATGATGGCTGGGTGGAGAAAAAAGCACAAACAGCATGAATCCATCAGTCTATCCATCTAGTTCGGCTGCTGGTGAGACTGTGATGGGGTGCTTTTGTGGCAGTGCACAGCTGGAATCTTGAACCAATTAAACATAATTTTAATGCCACAAGGATTATCTAAATATTTGAGGGCTTGCAGTACACGTGCTATTTCAACAAATTATATGAGAACCAAAGCTTTAAATGATTGTCTATTGAGTCAAAACATAACATAATAATGAGCCATTACAGTAATAGTTGTGTAGTTAATTTCCACTTCAGTATAACAAATATATATACCTTATTTAAATATATTTGAACAGCAAGGAAAATCAGCGCTATAATTTAAAAAGTAATTTTAACCGCAGTGTACCACAATTATCTTTAGTCTGACAAAACAGAACATTAGTTCATGGGGCACATTATCCAAAAACCTATCATTTACACGTAATTCAAATTTCTTTACAAAGAAACCAATAACCCATAGATATTTATAGTGCAGAAGGGTTTTTTTTAATCAAACTGAATATAACACATTGAATAACATTTTAGAAAGAATCTAACAAATGCCCAAATCTGTAATATCAAACAAACTTAATATTGCTACATAGGTTGCCAACTACATGCGTTTTAATTTGAGGACATTTTAACAGTGAAGAATGGCCCAGCTCTCTTTTTCTTGCTAATTGGTGCTTGTGTGAGCATGTTACCTTCCCATAGCTGCACCGTCTTTACTCTAGCCTGGCTTGTAGCTGGTAATTAGCCTTTACTGTCCTGGCCAACTCTACAGTGATGAGGAAAGGCAGAGAGACACTATAATAACATTGCATGTACTAGATCTTTAAGTCCTTTTTCTGCGGCAGCGGTGCACAACATTTGGATAGCTATTTTGTATTATAGTATTATAAATTATACTATAATTTTTGCCACATCTAAACTTTTGGTGGCTGAATTCAGTAACTTTATCAGCTCTGTTTACATGCATTTCATAGTGACTGCAGCTTTTTGCTGGTAAAATTACTTGAGATTCACTCAAGTTCCACAACAAGGGCCCATAGTGCCTTTTTCCTCAGTAATATGAAGATTTAATTTTTTCCCATATTACCCAGCCCTAATATATAGTATATCAATATAAAATACATATAAGCGACAATTGCGCATATTGTGAACAAAGATTCAACTGACATGGATTTATCAGTGCAGTAATGCAACATGATAAAATGTCTGAGACCATTTTTAATATTCTGATTTGAAAAAGATGCTATCACCTTCTCACAGGAATATTTTTCAAATACGTTGCTTCCAGGTGTAAGATGTTCAAAGCACACGTCGTACCACAGATAGTCCCAGGGTTATCAAAGTGGCTTTTTGAGATCATTTTCTAGCTTCTGTGTCCCATCCTGATTTCAATCCCGATACTCAACATGTGAAATGAAATGAAATGATGAGGGGTTGTGAAATACAATCAGCCAACATAAAATGTGAGTGTAAAAGATGTTTCACTACAAAAGTACTGAGCATTACAGAACTAGCCAAAGGCAACTACCCCAGCTAAATGCACCAAATATCACCACGTACTGATCACGGGCCTGTACACTTCAAGCACAATTATTAGGCAAGTGAGTATTTTGACCATATTGCCATTTTTATGCATACTTTCCATCTCCAAGATGCATAAACTTGAATGCCTACTGGATTTAAGCATATGAGGTGATGTGCATTTGTGTAAAAAGAGAGAGTGTGGCCTTAGGAGATCAACACCCTCTGTGTGTGCACAATTATTAAGCAGCTTCTTTTCCTCAAGCAAAATGGGCCAAAAAAGAGATCTAACAGAATCTGAAAAATCAAAAACTATCAAAATATCTTTCAGTGGGATGCAGCACTCTTGAAATTGCCAAGACATTATGATGTGACCACAGAACCGTCAAATGTTTTGTTGCAAATACCCAAAATGGTCACAAGAAACAGGTTGAGAGAAAAAGACCCAAATTAATTGCCAAAGATTTTAGAAATATCAAACATGACGTAACCAGGAACCCATTATCCTCCAGTGCTGTCATATTCCAGAACTGCAACCTGCATGGAGTGTTCAGAAGTACAAGGTGTTCAGTGCTCAGAGACATGGCCAAGGTAAGAAAGGCTGAAACTCAACCACCACTGAACAAGACACATAAGTTGAAACTCCAAGACTGGACCAAGAAATATGTGAAGACAGATTTTTCAAAGGTTTTATGAACTGATGAGATGAGAGTGGCTCTTGATGGCTGGATCAGCAATGGGCATAGAGCTCGGCTCTAACTCGGACACTAGCAAGGTGGAGGTGGGGTACCAGTATGGGCTGGAATTATTCGAGATGAGCTTGTTGGACCTTTTCAGGTTGAAAATTGACTCAAACTCAACTCACAAACCTACTGCCAGTTTCTAGAAGACACTCTCTTCACGCAGTGGTACAGGAAAAAGTCTTCATCTTTCAAGAAGACCATGAATTTTATGCAGGACAATGCTCCATCTCAAGCATCAAAGTACTCCACTGTGTGGTTAGTCATTAAAGACATTAAAGATGAAAGAATAATAACATAACCCTCTTCCTCACCTGATCTAAACCCTATTGAGAACTTGTGGACCCTTCTTAAATGTGAGATGTGCAGTGAAGGAAAACAGTACACCTCTCTGTGGTTGCTGCTGCACAAAAAGTTGATGGTCAAGAGATCAACAAACAGACAGACTCCATGGATGGAAGACTTTTGAGTGTTATTGAAAAGAAGAGTGGCTACATTGGTGACTGATTTATTTTTTGAAATGACAGAAATTTTTATTTGCAAAGTTTGAGTTGTTTATTATTCTCACTTTAATAGATGAAAATAAAAAAAGTGAGATGGGAATATTTTTGTTTTTCTTTGAGTTGCTTAATATTTTTGCACACTAATAATTGCCTAATAATTGTGCACACACAGATGTCCCTGTACAAAAGTCAAAACCTCACTTTTACTTCCTTAAATATTCAGGTTGGAGGTTTAACATTTTGGATTGACCAAAAGCACTGTTGTTGTTAAATAATAAAACTAATCCATAAAAATATAACTTGCCTAATAACTGTGCACACAATGTATATATTAGCCTGGAGGGGTGATACATATAATCTATGGTCATGGAAACAGTGCTCTTCAGATATATAATGTTTACTGTCCTACCTCGAGGGTTATTGAGTGCAGCTTCAGTGGCCTTCCTGCCCTCTCCACAGTGGCTCTGGTCAAAAGGTAGACACTGCTCCCCTGTCCCAGCCACTACCTCAAGGTTGCGAGATGGATCTTTTGGCTGCCCAAGGTTCCTCACCCTGTAAACTCTGCGACTGCTGGTGTCAGACACGTAAAGAACTTCCCCCCTTGGATCCATGGCCAGATAGTACTTGTGGGCAGGGCTGGTGCTAGTAAGAGAAAGTGGATGAAGTTAGTTGAAAATAAAGTAAATCACACTATATGGTGAAGTGTAAATAAGTTTTCAACAAAAAGTCTTTTAACTAGTTTTTAGTTAATATATTTTCCTTTTTCCTACTTGTTCAGCATTATATCACACTGCAGTTTGAAGTTATACTTACTGAGAGATAGCCTAGTTTTGGAAATGATCATATCCCTCCATATTCCTGACTAGACAACACCATCACTTGGAGTAAAGGTATTTAGAGGCAATTAGGTCATCCCAGGGAAGAGCATTACTATGAGAGACTCCTGGAGTAAATTTGTGCCTGTGCTGAAGCAACAAGATTAATGTCTTCTAATTTACATAGTACAGATGGCTGCAGCCACTGCAGCTGAAGAGTAGTCCTGAGTGATAATCTTATTTTTAGCATTGTGTATGTTAGGAGCATTCATAATATGGCTATGAATTTAAAATGTCAGTTTGTTCCATGTTTGTGTTTTTTTAATATTTAGGGGCAGAATAGAGCTTTCAATCATTGTACAAGCTGGATTTGAATCCAAAACATGATATTTCCCTTCCTGTGAGCTTGCAGTTAACCTAAACTAAACCAAAAAAAACAAAAAACAAATTAAAATAAAGGAAAGTTAAACAGAAGGCACCACTCCTGTACTTGTTTCAGAAACATTTACATGGATTCTTTCAGAGTGTAGAACAAATGACCAACACGATTATTTAATTTGGTGAGAGAAACTGTACAAATTCCTCTTAAGCTGCTGTAAACTACTTTTCATGAGGAGAAGAAATCCTGTTTAAAAGGAAAGCAGCACCACTGTATCCACAGATAAGGCTCCTTGTAATGAGCTACACCATTCTACATTATTCTTGTAACAAACAGACTGTAGACTATAGACTAAATTCTAGAAGCTGTAACACTACATCAAGCAATTCCTACTTTTAATGCTCATCGTCCCAAAAAATAACAAAATACAAAGACATTGATGAAGTAAAACTGAATTTAAATTGCTCTTACATCCTAATCAGAAGCCTTGTTTCCCCAAGCTTTACAAAATTATAAACTGTAAGTACAGCAAAGGAACACACTTTGGTTAAAGAAAGAAAACATACAATTTTCCCTGAAAACTCAAAAAAGTAATTGGCTTTCACTCTTCTTGATTCGTTTTGGTAGTGCAGATAAACTGTTGTGGATTTTGCATATAACAGATAATTTTAACTTATAAAAGTTAAATCACTGCAATCAACTGCTTTTGTATCTCTTAATGAGACTCCCACACAAATGGTAGTTTGGTCCACTGTTCTTGACCAAAAGCCGCACGTCTTTCAGGTTTGATAGATGCTTTTACCCTAACTGTGAGTTTTAGTTCTGTCTATCTATATTCAGTTGTCTTAAGATTACACAGCTAAATGCTTTAAATAATCCCATGCTTCTTGGGTGCATTTAGATTTATGTTTCCTGTAGGAGGAACTTTGACCTCTGACTTTAAAAAGAGCTTCCTGAAACTGGGTAGCACATTTCACTCCAGAATGCCTTGATGAGCACAGATTCAACCCTGTGCCAGATGGAGTAAAGCAGACAAATTCTTAAACACAACCAAGCAAGTATTCACACTAGGCTATCTATACTTTGCTGTCTGACTAGTGCTGTGCGCTGTGTTCGGTTTTCTTAACTGTGCCCTGACCTACTTGAAGAGGTAGGCCCCAGCATGTTTCATTTGGACTCAACAAAAGCTGCCTCTGTGAAAACTTTTGAGTAATTAACAATAGGTGAGAGTATGTTACCCCTTCCCCAGTTAAGTCAAAACATGGCTAAAGTTTTGAAACCTACCCTCTGCAAGAGCATGTGTCAAAAGCATGTGTGTATAAAAGAAAGAGAGAGAGCCTAGTACGAGTATACCTTAAGCCTCCACTATGTTTCGCAAAAAATATCAAAAAATCCCAACATATTTTGATATTTTGATATCTTAGGATTAGGTGTTATGATTAGGGTCAATCACCAATGATGACTAAGTTATCAGCAATGTCAGTCAGGCTTTATTATGTTTGTTTTTTAAAAGTTTTGTCTCCATGAGCCTTCATTTCATTTCATTTCATTTATTTATTTATTTATTTATATAGCACATTTAATTACAACAGCAACGTTGACCAAAGTGCTGTACAAAAATACAAAATAACTAGTACCAAATAACTTATAATATTAGTACCAACCACCAAATACCAAATAACAAATGCCAAATAACTCTCATACTGTATTAAAAGCCAGTGAATACAAATGTGTTTTAAGATGAGATTTAAAAAGATTGACAGTGGGAGCCTGTCTGATGCGTAGGGGTAGATTATTCCACAGTTTAGGCACTACGGCCCCAAATGCTCGATCGCCTCTGTGAACCAGCCTTGTCCTTGGTATGGCTAAAAGCAAAAGATCATTTGATCTAAGAGATCTAGAGGGCGCAAAGGGCTGCAAGAGGTCAGACAAGTACCCGGGAGCCTGTCCATTCAGGGCTTTGTAAGTCAACAATAAAATTTTAAAATCAATTCTGAAGTGAACAGGGAGCCAGTGAAGCGAGGCAAGCACCGGGGAAATATGTTCACGTCTTTTAGTTCGTGTCAGAAGACGAGCTGCAGCATTTTGGACCAACTGCAGTCTTGCAAGACAGGTCTGACTAACTCCAATGTATAAGGAGTTACAATAGTCCAGCTGGGATGTAATAAAAGCATGGATTGCCCGTTGAAAGTTTTTAAAAGATAAAAAAAATTTCACCTTAGATAAAAGCCTCATTTTAAAAAAAGACCGCTGTACAACTGAGCTAATCTGTTTTTCAAAGGTGAGATTGCTGTCAAATATAACCCCCAAATTTTTGGCAAGTGACTTAGTAAAAGG
>VUQH01074810.1:0-10611 GCA_015106775.1 Etroplus canarensis
AGTATAGAGAAGGTCAGAATGAGTTGCACTGTGTCTTTGTGGATCTTGAGAAAGCATATGATAGGGTGCCATGAAAGGAAAGGACAGATGGATTCAAGGTGGGGGTGGGATTACATCAGGGATCAGCTCTGAGCCCCTTCTTGTTTGCAATGGTGATGGACAGATTGACAGATGAGGTCAGGCAGGGTCTCCGTGGACTATGATGTTTGCAGACGACATTGTGATCTGTAGTGAGAGTAGAGAGGAGGTGGAAGAGAGCCTAGAGAGGTGGAGGTATGCACTGGAGAGAAGAGGAATGAAAGTCAGCAGAAACAAGACAGTACGTGTATGAATGAGAGGGAGGCAGGTGGAACAGTGAAGATGCAAGGAGTAGAGGTGGCAAAGGTGGAGGTGATTACATAACTGGGATCAACCATTTAAAACAAAGGACAGAGCACAAGAGAGGTGAAGGAGAGAGTGCAGGCAGGGTGGAGTTGGTGGAGATGAGTGTCAGGGGTGCTTTGTGACAGAAAGATAAGCAGCAAGACTGAAAAGGGAAGGTTTACAACACAGTAGTGAGGCCTGATGTATGGTCTGGAGTCGATGGCAGAAAAAAGATGCCAAGATTTTCCCTGAGAGTGACCAGGATGAACAGGATTAGAAATGAGTGCATCAGAGGGACAGCTGAGGTTGAGAAGTTTGGAGACAAAATCAGAGGCGAGGCTGAGATGGTTTGGACATGTTCAGAGGAGGGATAGTGGATATATTGGACAAAGGATGTTGAAGATGGAGCTGCCAGGCAGGAGGAGAAGAAGATGACCACAGAGAAGATTCATGGATGTAGTGAAGGAGGACATGCAGAGGGCTGGTGTGAGGGAAGAGGATGCAAGGGGTCGAGCGAGACGGAGGCAGATGATCTGCTGTGGCGACCCATAACAGGAGCAGCCGAAAGAAGAAAAGAGGTTCACTAAAGATATGTTGTATCTTGGATCACTTGGAGGCCAGCTGCAGATGATTCATTGGTGTTTAAGCATTTATCAGTTAGGCAGGTAATGTTGTCCAAGCATTCACCAAACCCAGACTCGAGCCAGATAAAAGAGCATGATTCCTTGCACCACAGAACATGTTTCCGCTGTTCGAGAGTCCAGTAGCTGCATGCTTTATGCCACTCCATCCAGCGCTCTGGATTTTGCTTGGTGATGCAAGGCTTGCTTACAGCTGCTCAGCCATGGAAACTCATGTCATTTTCAAGTCTACTGTTATTGCGTTAGAAGAGCCTTATTGACTTCTACATACTATACGCCTCAGCACTTGACAACCCAACTCTGTTACTTTATATGGTCTGCCTGTTCGTGGCTGAGTTGCTATGGTTCCTAAATGCTTTCTCTTTACAATTTAGTGAGCTATTAAAAATGGCCCATTTTGTAAATATCTGTAAAGGCAGACTGCATGGCTTGGTACTTGATTTGTACACCTGTTGCAATGGGACTGAATGAAACCCCTGAACTCAGTGATTTATCCATCTAGTGTACCTTAAATGTTGCAAATGAACTGTGGCCATGTAAACTTCTCTGTTGACCACTTAAAGGGAGTCTTCATCTGAAGACTGTTAATAACTGGAGTTTGACTTGCACTTTATTTTTGTTTGTCAGTGTCTAGCTGTCTGAATACAATGAAACTGGAGTTGAAGATGCTCCTGCACAAAATGATAGAAGCCTAGATAAGCTATTGACCTACTACAGTGCCATTTAACAACATCTAAAGCTCAACATGCTTTCACTGGGGCCAAGAAGAGGTTAGACAGAAAGATTACAGTTCATTAAACAAGGATTTGAACATTAATGGTTAACTTGTGCACGAGCAAGAGAACACATCGATCCAGGTTTCATAAAACAAGATTATGATGTTTACGTCCCTGAAACATAACTGTGATTCTCTACACCAGAAGTGCTCATTGTCTTATCAATGAATGCAATTTTCCACAGTTGTTAATGTGTAACGTAATGTTTAATTTTATGGTTCACAGCCTCTAAAAGACCGGATAGTTTGTTTTTTAATCTTTAAGTGCAACCACTGGGATTATAAATTGGCCAAAAGAACTGTAGTCTGATTTATTGAACAGGAAAAGTGGTCATAATAATAATGTGGCATTGTAGACTTTTTAAAGATTTTTTGTAAGATTTTGATGTTATCCACTTATAGTGAGTTTTGTTTTGTAATCCATATATCCACTCAGAGTTCACCATTTTTATGTTACAATACAGAGTATATCACACACTATATGTTTAAAATAATTTATTAATACACTGATAAAACCCTGTAATTTATTTTCCCACAACGATAAATAATATCATGTTTCTGTAGGCCTTTGGCACACCAGGAGTTCTTCACCAAGCCCAAGTTCAGCCACCTCATTGAGCCCAGTGACTGCCTCTCTGCTCCCTGCAGTGTCTTTTATCTCGATATGTACACTCTGCAAGTCAAAGACCTCGAGGTGCTGTGTGGCTTTTGTTACCAGTAACTGTTGGAATTCTGCCAAGTGAAACCTTGTTACTAATACGGCACTGTTTCGTTTTTCAGGAAATGAAGGGCCAGTTTCATTTTTATGTGGAAAAGTCTGCAGTTTTCCATGGATTCACTGCCTGGTTCACGGTTTATTTTGAGAGCCTGGAGGCAGGAGGTGCAACAGTGGAGCTAAACACCGGCCCTAATTCTGAGTAAAAACATTAAAAGCAAAAACCATCTTCATCACAATTATTTAAACATGTATTCATGTTAACTAGTCACTTTTCTCTGCAGACCAACACACTGGAAGCAGACTTTGTTCATGCTAGACAGGCCGGTCAGTGTATACGCAGGAGACTCCATCAGTGGAACTATTGTCCTGCACAGAAACCCCATCTGGAGACGCCATATGACAGTTACTCTACACTGGAACATAAACGGCAGCACAGATGATAGAGACAACTGCCAGGCAAATATCTTAATTTACTGTATCCTCTTTATCTAAGAGATGACTGTTTCATCTTCTATAGTATTGTGATTATGCTTTCTTATGTTTTCTTGCTGCAGTTTCCTAACTTTACTCTAAACCTTTTCCCATACAGATGTTTACTTGCTGTTGTATTTTTTTCCTCTGTTCTTAGGTTGGAACAAAGAGTTTTCCCATGTGGAGGTGACACATATTCACCAATTACCAGTGGAAACTCACAGGAAAAGTTTATAGCTGTGAGATGCTGCCAACCTGGAATGAAGTGTTGCTCACATGTTGCAATGAATGTGCAGGTCAAAGGAATGCCATCTGGAAGGACAGCTATCCTGATAATAAGCCTGATAGCTACATCCTTAAGAAAACATATACTGCTTTGCTGAACAGTGGAGCGGCAGTCATTGGCATCAGTAGAAAATATGGTTTATATAAAGCACTGCTGTGCTGTAAATGTTTGACAGCTGGAATGTCCAAATTTAGTATCGAGGTGCAACAAAAAAGGTTAGTCATCACACTATGTTTTTTTAATTATTATGTTTCCTCAATTGGCATATTGTTTACACTAAGTATTTATTTTACATTGTCTGTTGACAGTACATACATGCCAAAAGGCTTTTATGCATTCAGAAAACAGATTGACAAAAACCATAAATAACAATGGTTTGGGATATGATCTTTTTTACACTGAAAGATCAGATTAATGTAGCATATGTCACTGAAATGTTATAAACATTAGCAAGTCTAAAATATGCCTTCATAGAAACATTGTAGTGCTTACAAAGATAACCACTTGCAATGGAAATCACCATTTTTAAAATAACTGTGCAATTAGTGAACTCAGTGATATAAGATTAAATAAAAATGGAAGATATTCAACTATCAATTTGCTCTTTGTCCCTTTCTTAGCATCATATGTAAACATTGAACTTTTTTTCTTTAAAAGACTGACATTACACGACTGCAACCATCTTTGTCTTTGTGGACGTCCTCCTCTTGCTTATGGCTCTGTTTTAATCTTTGCTTTTGCTCTGGAGCGTGTGTTGACCTCTTGGGATAGTGGCTGACCAGTTCCACTCTCCAGGCCCTCTTCAGGAGAAGAGGGCCTGGAGAGTGGAACAAACAGGGGAGGTTTAACAACTTTGTCTTCCCCTCCCTTACTTTTATCCTTTTTCTGTCTTAAGTGCTTGTCACAGTGATTCACAAATGTGTCGAGTTTGACGAAGGTCTTGTTGCACACTTTGCAGTGATAAGGTCGCTGTCCTTTGTTGAGGCGTATATGCAGCCTGATGTAAGATGACCTAACAAAAGTGCGGCAGCAGACACCACACTTCAGATCTTCAGGGTTGGTTTGTGTTTTCTGAGGCTGGCTGAGTGGTGGCAAGGACATTGGCTTGGCCTGTCCAGAGGCTTCTTGAGCCTTGTGAGAAAGCAGCAGTGGCAAAGAGCGAAACCCCTCGCCACACTGCTCGCACTTGTATGGTCTCTCCCCTGTGTGCAGTCGAACATGTGCCAGAAGCCCAGCCTTCTGGGTGAATGACTTTTCACAATAGGTACACTTAAAAGGCTTTTCCCCTGTGTGGAGTCGACGGTGGGTCTTCAGATGTGAAGCGCGCCCAAAGGTCTTTCCACAATCTGGGCATTTAAACGGCCGGTCTCCGCTATGGATTATCTTGTGTGCCATCAGGTGGGAAGACTGATGGAAGTATTTGCCACAGGTGCTACATTTGAATTTCCTCTCCTTATTGTGAGAGGCGAGGTGAAGGGTCAGGTGGGTGGAGGAGATGAAGGTTTTGGAGCACAGGCCGCAGCTGTGAGGGTCCAGGCGGATGCGACGGTGTGGTCGTCTTCCATTGTGGGGGCTGCTGCCTTCCTGGCAGGATGGACATTTGTCTGTTTTAGTGTGCTGTTTGGGAGTGGCTGGACTGCTGTTAGAATCGGGGTCAGAGTCAGGATGGGGCAGACTGAAACTGCACCCACAGTCTGAGCAGCGCCCAGTCTGCTGCTGCACTTGATCACTGGTGTTATCCAGCATGGTGCCATCTACAACCACAGCAGGAGGGGAGGGGTTTTCATTGTCCCACAGATGATGGGAACATCTGAGAGAGAAAGCCAACACAGTCTTTGTTATGCTTAAGAGTGATGGGCATGCACTGCATAATCCATGCCTCTCCTCATTACTGACCTACCAGCTTTATTACTGCTTCAAATAAAGGATGAGCCGCACTTTCACATCCTTCATTAGATTTTGGAGATATTATATCAGTTATGATCTCACTATCACATCCAGTAACGCTCTTCATGGGTCAAAGAGCGGCCATAAGTAACATGCAAAGATAATAATAAGCAGGAATACACTAGGCTACTCGGCGGTCTGTACTGTAGGCCGTGCTCCGTTTTAAACAATGCGGAGGGTGTGTGAGGATGTAAGCAGCGCATAACACAAACATTTCACATACCGTGGTCCTCCTCCTTAAGAACAGTGCTTGAAATGGAGTAATTTATCTTGCGATCGCAGTGACTCGCCACAGAATTAAGTAACAACGGTGGGCTGTAAGGTTCGCGTTTCATCGCCTCCGTTTCGTTTTCCTGCGAGAAGAAGCTGTGGGACCGTTTTCTGATAAAACCGGGCTGCAGCATCATCTAGCGAGCGGCGGAACTACTACCGTATTACAGCAAAGAATCAGTCAGAAAGTTTCGTTTCAGCGACGGACGTTGGACGTTGGTTAATTCTCAACGACTGTCGCTAAGTTTAGTTTCCCTTCTAACGAGACAATGGAGAAAACGAGAGTAAACCTGGCAGCAACATCGTGCCTTGCTGCGATTGGACACCTGCTGCCTTTATAAAGCAGGCTGACAGTCAGTCCTTTGGCTGGAGCTGACTGGAGCCCTCACTAACATGATCGAGGTACTGTGACGTTGATCTATCTGTCCTTTCTGTCCTTAGGTAATGTCAGTTTAAACTTAGCACAAAATGACAATAGTAATGTAGTAATAATAATGTGTTTTGTGTTAATATTTTCTGACACCCTCTTCCATCATTATCATCACTGGTCTTCCAGTACCTACATAATCTGATTTCTTACCTGTAGTGTTATTCTATTTTTCCATTATTATCCTAATATTTTTTATTTTCTTCTTCTTCTTCTTCTTCTTCTTCTTCTTCTTCTTCTTCTTCTTCTTATTATTATTATTATTATTATTATTATTATTATTATTATCATTATCTTTTTTATGGTTTCTTTTTGCTGAAATTATCTTATAGTTACACAGTACAGGGTAAATTTGTAGCATGGACTTGACTATAGCATTTTGGAGGACTAAACATGAACCCTGTGTTCAGTCTGCAGAATAAAGAGAGCCTTTTTGTATGAACTTGACTGGACTGCCCCCCATGTGGTTAAGAGACTGAAATAATGTGCGCATTTCTCCCCATATCTGCTTTGCTACAAATTCATCTCGAACATACTTTGTAAAAGTCTGGTCATCATGATTCAGCCATTACCTCAGGTTTCACTAACTAAGAGTCCATCCTAAAACAGGTGTATTACATTGAAATCAGTGATTATTCACTCTGAATTATTCTTAGACACTACAATAAAAGTAATTAGGTTGCTTTTGAAAGAAACATTGATTTTGACATTAAAATCACCTACCTGAAGAGGTGAAACAAATGAAATAAATTTGCAAGCAGCATATTCCTTTATTCATTCTTCTAAAAAGAAATAATAATTATTGTTGTTGTTGTTTAATATATTTATCACAAGGTTATTTACATGACATTCTGATTGGGGGCTCAGTCCCCCTAAAGGTCTGATCCTAGAATCACCCTTGGTGCACACACTCATTTAAAAAAAAAAATGCCAGTATGATTTATTTGCGTTTGCTGTTTGTATTTGCTGCTTTGGTGGTGTTTAATTTTTGAAAGAGGCGATTCTAGGATCAGACCTTTGGGGGGCCTAATCCCAGTTTGTATTCGGGAGACAGACACCTGCTCAACATTTAAGATTAAGCTTAAAACCTTCCTTTTTGATAAAGCTGATAGTTAGGGCTTAGTTATGCTGCAGTAGGTTTGGGGGGGGGCTTCTTATGATGTGCTTTTCTTTTTGTGCTTTTGGACATTTCTTCTCCACCCACCTCTTTTCACTCATGTATTTATTTGCTACAGCTGCATTCCATTAAATGTTGTCTTCTTTCTCCAATAGTCTGTGTCTTTCTTTGCTCTCCTTTCTCTCTTCTCTTTCCCCTCACCCCCAACCAGTCGAGACAGATGGCTGCCCCTCCCCGAGCTTCTGTAACTTATTTTCAAATGTACTGGTGTATAAACATCTTCCACTTATGCAGGGGTCACAGCATGCCACAATAATTAGGTTCATGCTTTTACTCACGGATTTAGTATTTATTTATTTTTTCTGATTTCGCTTTAGTTTAATATGAGTTTGCTCTGCTGTGAAATGCTTCACAATATTCTGGCTTTGTTACAGTAACTGACCCTGGAGCGATGAGTCCGAAGGCAAAGAAGAAAACCCGGTGAGTTGCTCTGTTTTTATTTTAATGGACTGCATATAGTAACAGCAGTCCCTCTTGTTCTTCTTACATCTTGAGTGGGGGGGTGGCAATGCAATTTCAGTACTAATGCCATTTACAATTTCTCTTGTTGGTGAGATTCTTCCCTTACTAACTACTGATCAGTTTTATATAGTTAAAAATTATTAGGGATTAAGCACATTTTCAGCATTAATGCATCTGTTTTATTAACTCTTATTCTGATCTTAGTTGGACACTGGAAAATTGTTCACAACTGTTTGTTTTTTTATGTTTAACCTTCACAGAAACCCATTTAATTTGCATGGCAAAAGCAATGGACAGCACTGGCAGTGAGCTATATTAACCCCCAATACATCGTATGCCTATTTACAGGAAGGGCACCTTAGTAACCAACATTGCAAGATATAAAATTCATATCAGCTGTGATCTAGCACACAAATCATGGTGTGTACAAGTGCACTTTTTAAATTTTCTCTCATGTACAATATCTAATTTCATCATGTGGTATTATCTAAGTTAATATAAAGAACTTTATGGCGAAGAATATTAGTCAGATATATGTGTTTGTGTAGCTCAGCTCTCATCTTTATCCTTCCTGTTGTCATTGCATCACGGGGATTTATTTGAATATAAACTCAAGTTTAAGAATCAGATGCAGAATACTTTATTAATCCTAGGGGAAAATTTGCATTGTGTTACAGATGCTCAATTAGATGTAAATAAATATAAATTTGAAAGGCGATAAATTTAAGAGGTAAGAAAATTAGGATTAAAATTAATCAACAAATAAACATGTCTGTATAAATTGCGATATGTAACATAAATAACTCCAAAGTTAAACACTATATACAATATTTAATATATGCAATATGAAACTGTTTAAGGAGTCACAGGGAGGAATTAAAGAGTTTGATGGCAACAAGTAAGAATGATTTTGTGGCAGTCGGTGGTGCATCTTGGCGGGATAAGTCTGCTGCTGAACATACTCCTGTGTGTGTTCAGCATGTCCTCAGAATCAGAATACTTTATTAATCCCAGGGTGAAAATTGTATTTTGTTACAGACACTCAGCCATATATAAATAAATATAAAATTTGAAAGGCAGTAGATATAAATATGAGAGGTAAGAAATAAGATTAAAAATTAAACCTGTATGTATGTATGTATGTAGTATAAGTAACCCTAGAGTTAAACACTGTGCAATATGTAAAATATGAATATTTACAATGTAAAAGTGTCAAGGGGCTACAGTGAAGAGTTATAGAGTTTGGTGGCCACAGGTAAGAATGATTTCCTGTGGCATTCTATGGTGCCTCTTGATGGAAAAAATCTGCTGCTGGACATGCTCTCGTATCCATCTAGCACGTTGTGAAGAGGGTGTGAGGGATTGTCCAATATCATCCTTAACTTGGACAGCATCCTCTTTGACACCGCTGTTTCTTACTGTTTTATGCTGGTGCTTTGTTTAGGACTTCCTTCGGGGCCACAGCACCGCCGTTCATTGACTACCTGAAAGACATCCTACGTCGATACCCAGACGGTGGACAGATCTTGAAGGTTGGTATAACTCATAACAATTACTTTATGAAAGACTTTATTATTTTGTGATACACACTGCCATTATTCTTTAAAACTTGTTTGTACATAGAAGGCTGTTTCTTTTAGTATGACCAACATAACTGATAAACATGTTTTTCTTCTACATTTATTATTCTTGTTTTTTAATTAAAAAGTTAGAATAGCACAACGTTTCATCTATCAGTAAATGAAAGGAAATATTATCTTAATTAATCTAATCATGTGCTGTATAAAACTGTTGAAGATGGAATAAAAAATTGGACAGGTCCCACCCAGGGAGCTGCAATAAAACTGTAGAGCGTTGTTGTTTGTGTACCAGTAGATTTGTGGCACATTTAACATTTATCTTTTTATGTCAAGTAATTTCTATTCAGGGTTATTTTTTTAATCACAGTATTCTTAATTTTTGACACAGATGCTCACTTGGACTCAAGGATGAACTAATTGAATTCTGATGGTTATATATCACTTTGATTCCACAAAACGTTAATTTTGACCACAGAAAGTGTAAAAGATGGACATAGATTCCAGGTTTGAAAAGTGAAGCCAATGCGTGTCTTAAACCTGCTTTATTTTTAATGGGCACCAGGGGAAGAGATACCTGTGGCTTTAATAAGACTTTCCTATAAAATTCGATGGGAAAATGGCCCTCAGGCTTGACCTCTGTAAACACTTTTCTGATGACTTTATGGGCTCACTCATTCATTTCAGGTTATATTGACTAAAATCTTAAGTCCATTTTGTAAATTTTGATCATTTTAAATGTCAGGGAGGAGGAGGATTATCCAGGGTATGCTTATTAGCATGTGCTAGCACACACAGATCTACCCCATTTTTATTACATCCAGGTTCAATAAACTACCAAAATGGCAATGGTGAAAAATGCTCAGCTTGAAGCTTCATTACAGGACTTCACAAACCAGTGGCGGATGTCGCAGACAAACAAATAAACAGAATGATAGACAGACAAAAAAGAAACACTGAGGTAAACATAACTTCCTTCGGAGAATTAAAAAATATAATGCAGTGCAATTTAGCAGTAAGCTATACTTTTAAATACTACCATAGAGTCAAATCAACATAAACAGTCAACATTTCATAAGGCTTCAAACACTTTTGTATGTTGGAGAACAAAAGGTAGCAAAGAGATAAATAAGAGGTTAATAAGTGAAGTGCACTTAGATGCAGCAGGTGAATGTTAACAGTGCAAACATTACTAGTAAAAGTTACTGTACAATAAATTAGCTCATTGCAACCTCCTCCTTCTTCTTCTTCTTCTTCTTCTTCTTCTTCTTTCGGCTGTTTCCGTTCTGTCACAAAGCACCCCTGACACTCGTCTCCACACACTCTACCCTGCCTACACTGGAGATTGCCTAGACTATTTCATGAATGACACCATCTTGCTGTTTACAGTTTGTGGTTTAGACACTGTAACCAGAGACCATCTTGTAACTACATTATTCTAAATTGAACAGTATTTGTTGTTCTTGTTCTTTCAGCAACTCCCTGTAGGGGTCGCCT